>JAYECN011271403.1:0-10495 GCA_035222435.1 Microcambeva ribeirae | reverse complement strand
TTTTTTTTTTTTTTTTTTTTTTTTTTTCCTCCCCCTCCAAGACTATAAAGAGTAGAATTCAGAGCTTTAGGGAGCGCGTATAAAGCTACTCTCTAACTGTATTGCCCCAGGTAGTTCACCCCCAGGTAGTTCAACCCCAGGTTTGAATTTAGTCTAAGTGTGTGTTCATATTTTATTGTTAAAACAAAGGAATAGTTTTTCTATATTAAGGAAGGTGAGGGTGGGGGTGCAAATGGAAGGAGACAAGCAGAGTAACTGGGAAGTGATGGCAGGATCTCCTTCAGAAGGAAATCTGTGTGTATGGAATAAAACATGGCTCAAAAATAGAACAGTTATAGTATAAGTGACACTTCATTCCTGAACTTAAAATCTTTGCATTTTAAGAGGAAGGTTATTTCACTAAGTTACTGACTGACAGTCATGTATACATTGACTTTTCAGAACTAGCTCCAGACAGAGCTCAAAAACTACCATTATCTGAAGTCTCTGCTGTGATCACCTGAGCAAGTTGTATTGAACTTGTTCAGTCCTTACACTCAAGTTGTCTTGCTGCAACATGTAACAGGATCTGAGGACTGAGATTGCACAGTAACATGTAATAAAATGTATGGACCAAGCCCATGGAAATTCAGTCTAGCAGGAAGACAGCCTCTCCCATCCCTAACCTCTATCCAAGCATTTTGCAATACAACCCCCTTGCTGTCAATATAAAACAAAGACTCAGAAGAACACATGCAGGGAAGCTATTATTCCAGCTCTGTCTTTCTAAAGAAGTTTTAATTCCTATAGAGGCCATTCCTGGAACCTGAACAAGCATTCTGGTTGCTTCTCCAGCTTCCTGGTACCTTATTTACAGGCTCATGCTCTGCACACACACACAAGCTGTCAGAGTTTTGTGATTTATCTCCCTTATAAAGAAACCATTAGGGAACTCATTGGGTAAAGGAACTGCAAGAAAAATACTGTCAGTCATACCTAACTGAATCCCTAAATCCAAGACTTAAAAATCATTTCCGCATTGTATTATTCTGATTTGGAATAAAACCCCCACACATTTAGATGCCTAGATTCTTCTGCAGGACACAAACACTCGAGCAATACAAGGTTAGCTCCTCCAACTTACTCTGATTTATTTGCAATAAAGAACAGCTATCAAAAAAAAAAAAAAAAGCCACCCACCACACACACAGTTTTAAGACCAAGTAGCTGTGAAGACAAAATAATCCACAATCCCTAGAACTATTCTATTCCTCGACAATCTGTAACTGGTCAGACACCAGAAATCTCTGCATAGCACATAAATAGTTAATACCTTGCCTAATCAATTGTTAGTCTGCTTCTCAGATCTACTCAGTAGGCTGCTCAGTACCATTACTTAACCATTTTAAAACCTTTACAGCTGTGCTTAAGACATTACAGACATGAATAGTCTGCAGATTACTATAACAACCCTTGTAAACTACAATTTTATTAAGTCATATTATATAGACTAACCTGGAGATTAGAACTCTTGCATTATAGCTGAAAGCAGAATTCTTGCATTTTATCAAACAAAATATACTTCAAAAAATGAGTTCTGCTTAAACCTACCAGTGAAACTCTTCAGCCTCAAATTTGATACACATGTGCTGAAACCCACAAAAAATGTCTTGATGAAAACTAAATTCAGACTAGTCACTGATGTGGGGGGCCCAAAAGGATTGTTTTTAATTCTATTATTCATGTAACTAGTTTGAAGCTAAAATTTTCTTCTAGATTTTAACATCTCATAAATCAAACACATAAAATATTGCTCTATTCTAGAAAAGCAATGCATGATACAGTATACTGTAAGATTACATTCCTCTGTTCCCACTATAATCAACTGCGAGTCTCAGTTAAGGGCTGGGTTTTTTCTCTGCCAATATTACAGATTTTATAAGATAAACTACAATCTATTATATCTGTGAAATTCACTTGCTTTCAACTATTTTTAACTGGAATTTAAACAACATTTTTGCAGGTGGGTACAATACAGGGACAGCAATAAGATGAATATCTACCAACCAGCAAGACTGTTGATTAAAGCAATACCAAAATATTTTATTAACAGTAATAGAACAATTTTTATAATAGAGAAATCAGACTTCAACTGGTTGGAATGTCCTAAGGTTGCTTGGAAATATAATAAAAATCCTATCAAGACTTATAGAATAGGACCTGGATGTTACCTATTTCAAAGTAAACAAAGAATATAAGCAGATGAACTGCATGGGCAGCACTGAAAATTTAATATCTGTTAATGTGCTGCAAGAGCTTCATTGTAAGATGGTATTCACCAGTTAGAATCATCGCCTGACTTCATGCTGGACCTTAAAACTTGAGTTTCTTTCACCTTGCTGTTGTGGGCCGTAATATATTTGCCTATATTTCTTGGAGCTACCATAAGCCATTAAAGACATCACAAAGCACTTCACCATTACTCGTCAGGTTAGAGAGGCAGGAAAAATGAGCATTTGCAGCTTGGCTTTTGTAATAGTGATCAAATCTAAAACAAAACTGTGCTATTTTGTTGAATCCAAGAAGAACAGGAGAACATAAGGACCGAAGTCTCAGTTTCAAGCTTTGGTCATGCTGGATAGTCCTGTCTGTAGACTGGGATGCTTTTGTTCTTGTCAAGATACTACCCTTCAGTATTTTTGACACATACCAACCACCATTTAGACAGAGCACTGCTGTCCCTGGGAGCAGAGAACAGGTGAACAAGCGCCAGCTGCACCTGCCTTCTTACCACCAGCAGACTGAGCTCCCAGGTCTCCATGCACAAGCGGTTCCATTTATTCCCATTAGCACAAGCTGTCCTCCACTCTGGCTCGCCTGGAGTGCATCACTCTTTACTGCTCCCTCTAATTACTGACTCAGACAAATAGCTCATTACTGATTCAAATTGCTCAGTCTACTGGCTGCACAACTCGTCTATTAACGTTTTCTAGAGGCAAGACTCTTGGAAGCCAGGAGGAAAAAGACACACGAAACAGGCCAACTTGCCCATGAGTGCAGCTGAAATTTTTCCCCACATCCAAGTCCTACTTTAAGAACATTTCTTAATGTTAAACCCACAAGAAGGAACCCAATTTGAAATGTTTAATTAACAGGAATTTTAAGTTATTTAATTTAGGGTCCTCAAAGTGCCTCAGTATTTTCTTGGAGACTGCAAATTTACTGGCCAAAGCCTTTTGTAACTCTGTACGAGAGCCAAAGCCCTGAATTCAATGTTTGCATGTAAGATAGTAAGCATAAAATGACTTCATCCCCAGCTTTGCCTTTGCTGGGGCCACAGCATACATTCCACTAGCATCACCACACCTGCCCCACGCACAGGGAATTACAAATACTTCCACCAGCTATTCCAATAGGGAAACAGAGCTAGTCAGAACAGGCCTGGAATTTACAAAAGAAAAAGGGAGCTTGTACTATTCAAAACTCTCTACATTGACTGACAGTTCGTATTGACCGACACTGACAATCTATCCAGCCTTTTTGTTGCATAATTCTGTTAATCCCCGATTATAGAATCTGGCCTCCTCTCTTGCTTCCTTCACTCAGTGCATTTAAAATGGTCTAAATAACTGTTCTGGACACTGTGTGAGAGTTAACAACCACTAGCAAACCACCATCCCTGCTTAGACCATCATCACTTATCCTTCCTCTAATCCCTCTCCCCACTTGTAATTCAATCAGTTTCCAGTTTTGAGCAAGATGTTGTTGCTGATCTCCTTAAAACCACTCAGTCATGACTGCTTTTTACATCTTTCTCCTCACCAGCCTATTTTTAAAGCCTGTTTGGTTGACTGTGATAGAAACTCTTCGTGGCTGCAATATGCCAAATCTGCAGCTTTGAGCTCCTAAAGCCCCAACATTCCGCAGGAAAAGAAAATAAAGTTTATTTTATTTCACAGTTGCTTGTTTTGTTTCAAACCTGTGGCACAATTTCCCTTTGGCTGAGAAGCAGCATTCTGCATTCTTTAGGGAAGAAATCCAGTCACGTTGGCTCCAAGGATGTCTTTCAGTGCTTCTTAAAACATTTGCAACTTCCCAGTGGGAGTGAGGGGGGAGATCCAGCACTCTAGGGGACAGTGTGCATCTTCCAAGTCTCTCAGGCCTTTCAAACTCAGAAGCAGCTGGAGTAAATTAGCACAAGAAGCTCCTTATGAGACAGGACTGTATAAGGCACAAATAGCAACCGAAATCTACAGGTTATGGATATCCTAATCTCACACAACTATTCTCTGAAAAAGATCCTGGGGACTTCTGTGCTCCTTTTGTGAGGGAGCAGTGTGGGTCAACCTGGCTGGGCTACTTTATCTCCTAGATGAGTGCTCTTCCTCCTTTTCACTTAAAAGATTGCTCGGTCCACTCTAAAGGGAAAAACAACTGATTTAACAGAAAGGACATAGGGTTCTGGGGAAAGGCAGGAGGCTGAGAAGTGTTGGTTCAAGCACAGCTAGGAGCATTAGGATGGTTTGGAACATTACAGGCTTACCACAACTTTCATCTCCCCTACCTTCCAACCCTTCTAAGTCATTGCACAAGGACCAACACCTGCTGCAAGCAAGTCCTTTTCCTGAAGCTTGCAGAGCAGGAGAGAGCTACATGGTGACACATTCTCCCTGAGCCTCCACATGCTTAGGAGCAATGTCTGCAAACTTCAAGGTCAGCCCAACAGGAATTAATACAGTGGCACAGACGGCTTGGAAAACAGGCAATATTTGCTCACCACTCCCCAGCTCACTAAGGTGTGGACTGAGACCTCTGGAAAACCTACCCCGTTCTGCAGCACAGTGACAGGCACCATGCAAGAAAGGGGAGAAGTTCAGACTTAGAGCCTGCTCCAAAGGGTTTGAGGAGACAATGACATGGGAAGGACAAAGGTCTTTCCAAGCTTTAATTCATCTCTGACAAACGTTAGCTTGGACAAACATTTGGCATTGATGTGTGTTGTATTAGGGCACAAAATCTTGGAGATGAAAAGGGTGAGAGGCCATATACCATCAAACTTGAGTTCTGACGTGTTGTTGTGGCAGCACTGATGATCTTTTATTCCAATATGAGAAGTAAACAGAATGCCAATGCCAAAATAATTTGACTGAAGAGGTAGTGTCAGCCACTTTTCAGGAGACAAATGGGCTGGAAAAGGCATTTGAATACTGAATGGGCAGAAGGAGGACAACCATACATTCCTTAGCAAAGGATGCTGCACAACCTATCTAGAATTCATTTAATATTACCAAAGAGCAGAAGGTTCAAAGGATTCTGAAACAGCTTTCATCCATGTGAGAAAAAAAAAAAAGATGAAATTCAATGATCAGCTTATCAGCTAGCCTTATTTGACTCTGTCTGCACAAGTCAGAATTTCAAATATATCCTTCAGTAGTAGCAGCATTCTTGGTGTAGTCACATTTTTCCACACTTGTCTGCCCCACTCCCCCAGGCCTCAGGGGGCAAGAAGGAACAAACTGCAAGCATTTAGTTTATATAAACTTCAACCAGGCCGAATTCAGCATTAAAGGAACAGTATATGAACTACAAGTTTATGCACTAAGTATATAATTGACAACCTGGGCTTCCATTTTACTACACAAGAATGTACCTCCTCCTTTCCAGGCACAGGTCTGCTCTGCATTCCAGCAAGGGAGCACTCGTCAGGCACAGAGTAAATCAATACTTGCTATTTTGAAGTTTTAAGTTTGGTGCCAATTTGATTTGATTTAAATTTTCCTTACAGGGCAAACTGCATGAGTAGCTGGCATTGCATCTTATGGTAATAGCACCAGAGTTCTGGACAACCAGATCATGAGATTTAAAAATAAAATACATTTCTTGCCAGCACTTCTGCCTGTACTTTGCAGAAGGTTTTACAGAGCTACTTCTGGAACTACATGCCAAGCCAGGTGACCAAAAAAGACATTTTGTTTTCCTTTCATAGGTTAGTAAGAAAGCCTACGAAAAGAAAGTATGTGTTACTTCACACCATCTGGTGACCATAACCATTGATCTCCAGAAGCCTGACCTCCACAGGATGGAGAACAGGCTGAACACTTGGAGAAAGACAGTTATTACCAGCCCTTTTCTCCTTCCAACATTAATTTGTCACTGCTGTAGGAGATAGTGGTTCTTGCTCCAGACGCTCACCCAGGGATGGAAAGAAGAGTCCGCTGTGCAGGGCAAAGGCCCAAAGCCCCCAAGTCCTGTGGCAGTTGGCCAAAGTGATATCAGAAATTTCCAAAATAGGCCTCTACAACAAAAGTCATCATTGACCCAGGTCCTGACAGATCCCCTCCTTTTTCCACCTTTTTGCCTTCCTACAAAGGGCAATCTCTGCAGAAAGAGCCTGTCTGTACACTCAGTTAGAATGGACATTTATATCCACACTGTCACCAGCCTTCATAGAAGCCAGACCTCCAGAAAAACCCTTCAAAGGAGCCGGGCTGTCTGACAATACTGGAGTCCTGAACCAAGGGAATGTAAATCAAGAAAAAAGCACTGATAAGAAGTGTAGTCCATTTTTAGATTAGATATTCATCAGCAGCTTGAAAAAGTAACATTAGCTTCCTCAAATTTTAACCCAAATTTTTTCAGCTTCTAAAAACACTCCCTACTTTAAAAGGCTTTTAAACCTGTGCAGACTATTTAATAATCACTCAGATTTTTTTTTTTTTTTTTCTCTCCTCTTCCCAAACACGATAGACTGAAGTGTTTTGTGTGGAGGCTTCCAACAGACAGGAACAGAGGCAGAACTGGAGAAGATGGAAAGTTTACATGATTTGCTTGAAGCATGCTAGCCCAAAGGGAAATATTTTTCTTTTCCTGACAGCTACTTGCATAGGATGTTTCTGTGGCCTTATGGCCAAGCCACACGATTCTCAAAACAGGATGCCAGAGGCAACACCAAGGAGAGTCAGTTTATATTACACAATTTTAGACTAATTTCATCCATTTACAGTTCTCTTTCTCTACATCCCAACCTATTAGTTAATAAAAGGAGCGAAATGGAAAGACTAGGCTCAAATTCCACCCTTTGCTCTTGTTCCATATGGAATCCTGTGTCAGCTGCTTTTCAGTGTATCAGAACAGTCCAGGACAGCTCAGGTAGGAAACCTGCAAACAAGCCCCACTCAAACTAATACAGAGCACACGAACTACTTGATTTGCTTGTACTTCTGGCTAGACTAGCAAGAAATATATTAATAGAATGATAACAATGCATTCAGGTGCCAATTATACTGGTTGTCAGATTTAACACATAATTACAGGTTTACAGAGATGTGTTCTTAACTAAAATAAGAAACAGGTTTCAGTGTTCAGTCTTAAATAAGTATTTTTTTTTCTTGTTTTCTTCTCCCTACCTTCTCTGAAGCTACCACACACGAACAATTGATTGAATACCAGACATGGAAATATACTTAAAATATAGCACTGTCATGAGCTCCACAATCTACAATTCCTTTTAAGTGTTTTCGGGATTGGACTGACAGTCCCAACACAGAATATGTTTTTCAAATAAAGATTATGCATCAAGGTGGACATTTTCATGCATTTTGCAGTGCCACGGTCATTTGAAGGGCCAGAAAGAGGTTTAGGAAGTTAAAAGAAAAAAAAAAAAAAAAAAAAAAAAAAACTTCCTTCCGACACCAAAACAGGAACTTCTCTCAGGAAATAGCCTTCACATTCACCTTCAGAGTGAGGATGCACTCAGTTTTCCTGAGCAAGGAGATAAACTGAAAAGTTGACACTGGATGGGGAAAAGGGAGAGGACATGGTATAAATTAAGGCATGGAGAAGGCCTAAAGACAAACTTGACAACTTATCAGTGTATACTCCAGCAGCCCCCTCTCCCAAGGCTTCAATGAATACAGGTAACAGGGAAGGGCTACACAAACATATGGGGGGAAAAAAAGGGAGCAAAACATATAGTGCTTTACTCAAGAAAGGCAAGGACTGAAGAGAGTAAAAGATGAAGGAGGACTAATGCCCAGTGCACAAAAGTGAGATTTTTGGAAGCACTCATCCTGTTCCAGCTGGCCAAGGAGTTTTACTTCACACCAAATCCTTCACTGCATTTAAGCTCACAATCATGACATTAGTGCATTACTGGGAGTCAGTGCCAATAACACTGCTGGCCTCCCTTTTCTTCAGGGGTTTTACTGAGCAATGCTCCATAGTTACCATCAAGGTCAGCAAGCAGAAGAAAGTCATCTTTGCTTTGTATCAGCCATTCCTTTGGGAAGCTCTGCTTTCATATACTTCATCTTAGTCACCAGGCACAGAGCACAGCCCATAGTTTTCTACTACACAGTGTGATGCATAAACAGACTACCATCTTCTTTCTTCTGCTGATGGGGTGGTCTAGAGGCATGTAAGCCACCCACACGTCGAGCTGTTTAGAAACTCAAGTTCTAAATTATCTCAAGGGACTTGGCAGGGCAACTGTTATTACAAAACAACTTGTTGGAGCACAGGACTTCACTCACCTTTCCTTCCTGAGTTACCCTGGCTTGATGGTTTATCAGTTACAGAACCTAAAGAGAAGAAAAGAGAGCTCTTAAGGTGCTGCATGATCATACAAGGCATGCAATCACATGAACACAATCAAAATTTCAACACAGTGTAGGTTTTACTTGCCAAAACACTCATTTTCGGATTCAGTGATCCTGTAGCTTCAATCAGGTAGGATAGCATAAGGACAATTTAGGCATTAAGGATAGGGTCAGAGCAAACAAAAAATCTTTAGTAGCTGGATCCAGTGATTTGAAAGAGCTCGGCACACTGTGTTAGCAGGAAACTAGTAGGAAACACACAGTAAATTCAAGAACAAGGAAAGACAAAGAGAGAGTCACTGTTTCCATTTGTAAATGTCAAGAAGAACACATCTAAACCAGGTGGGAGAGTTTGTATAGGCCATGCAAGGAGCAAAATTCTAAAGGAAAGGGATTAAGTGGAAGAGTTTCCAGAAAACGAATTTCAACCAACTCCTGAACATCCCCAACTGTCTGAAAGGAAAGCAGGATAAGATCCAGTAGGTACTTGAATAGGATAACTCCCGTTTAACATACACTTAAATTCTCATGCAACCTATAACAGTCTGCATTTGTTTCTGCAGTTTCAGGGCTTCATCGAGCAGTTTTCCATTATAAGCAAAGTAAATAAAAGGCAAAACAAATTCATAAACTTCCATAATGAAACAAATCCATTATGAAAGTGTGAAAAGTTATGATAAACTTTTTAATAGTTTTATTCCCCAGAAACATTCTTGCACCCTTACTAAATCGTGAATTACAAAGACTGATCCTTCCGGATATATGGATTAAGTCAGTTCCAAAGGAAGCAGCTTTAACAGGAGCTTTGACAAGCCTAATAGTCTGGTCCAAACAAAGCATATTCTAAAACCCTATTTCCTAGGCTCTTTCACTTGCAGTTTAGTTGATCACAGATCTACAGCTGAATTAAAAGGAAGCGTGTAAACACATATACAATTTCAAAAAATTATAGGTTTAACAGTTGTGTGACCTACAAATAAACAAACCAACCAACCATTGTAGCTTCCCAGTAACACAGGTTAGTAAAAGACTCAAAGATTAAATGAGCAGATGAGGAAAATACACCCTAAAACATGCCCTACCAAAGTGCACTAGGAATAATCAGGGCCATTCAGAAAATCTAGAGCTTGCACCTCTACCCCGCTCTCGTCCCATTTGAGCCCTGGGCTGCCACAGTAAACTGTGCGAGGGGAAGAAAGGAAAGGACACCCGATGTCAGGCTGCTTCAAGTACAAAAGAGGATGCATTTGGGATACCCGAGTGCAGCGCTGACAGGCCAGCGAACCAGAAGGCTACAGAAAGCAGTGTCAGGCCAGGAGCACTGAGGCCTCCCACATTACAAACCCAGCAACCTCACAGACTTGCAGCCTTTGTGCCCTGCCGCTGCACTGCCCTCACGTGAGCTGTCATGTTGTCCAGCACCGTAACAAATGGGGAAATCCTGGAACTGAGCAGTGTAATTAGAAGAATCAAATGCATTATAACAGCAGGACCCCAAATTTGGAGGCTAGCAGTTTAATAGCTTCCAGCTTCTCACAGAGCAGTCTTAGCAAAGCTTCAGCTGAAGGCGCTCAGCAAGACAACAGGATTTCATGGTCCACTTGATATAGCTCATGGAAAAGAATTAAAGCTACCCCATTCTTTAATGGGAATCTCTTGATGGCAATACAGCTATTCTATCTTAGCTACCATAAATTGTGGTTTCACTTTGTTTTCTTAGTGACTTTTTTCCCCAGTGAGCCTGCAGGAGTGTCTATACCCTAAGTGCAGGATGCAGTGCCACAGGGGACACAGCCCAAGCTGCCCTGCAGGGTTGAAATGCAGGCAAGCAAACAAGGAAATACAACCACAACTGCACTTTTTAAGGTGGACAAACTGCTCGATCACCTGAAAAGATGAAGCCCTCAGAACAGGACACC
>JAYECN011271296.1:0-29788 GCA_035222435.1 Microcambeva ribeirae | reverse complement strand
GATCACCACCCTCTGAGCCCTGCCATCCAGCCAATTCCTAATCCACCTCACTGTCCACTCATCTATCCCATACTTCCTGAGCTTGCCCAGAAGGATGCTGTGAGGGGCCATGTCAAAAGCCTTGGTGAAGTTGAGGTAGATGATGTCCACCACTCTCCCATCATCTATCCAGCCAGTCATTCCATCATAGAAGGCAATCAGGTTAGTCAAGCATGATTTCCCCTTGGTGAATCCATGCTGACTACTCTTCACTGTTCTTAACTGACGATTCTTAATTTAGCTGACTATTCTTAATTTTCTTCATAACTAATAGAAATATGAACATTTAGGGGGTAGGGTAGGGTAGAGGGAGAAGGGGAAGGGAAGAGGTGGGAGACAGAGAAAAAGGAGGCGGAGAGATAAGAGAACTAAACATTTCCGTTCTTACATAAGAAAAACATTGGAAAATTGAGGGTTATGCGACTACATTTTCGTTATGGTCTGGAATCCAGTTCGACTGTTGTTAGATTTTATGTGTTTCACAAAAGAAACCACAATGTGTGGGTAACCAGAAGAAAAGGGATTTCTCATCGTGAAGTTTCTGCACAGATATTATTTTTCTGTGGTTTGGGAGGTAGCTTTTTTTAAAGGAGAGAGAAGGATATAAATCACTCTGAAGGGACAAAGCAAGATGTGAAGAAGTTCTTAGAGAGGATCTCTTGAAAAACAACTTTTTCCAGATTTTATTAAAGATGTGAATCAGTTGGAATAATTTTTATTTTTCTGTTAACAATGCAATAGAAAATAATTTTATGTATAGGTACACATATATGAAGAGACTGTATAAACCAAACGAAACCTGTATAGATTAGAAACACTTTAGAAAATTACTAAGCTGTTCCCAGGTTTGTTAAGGATTTGTTACAAATGGCAAACATTTCAATAAAGATATTGGTAATACTGATAAAGACATAGATAGTATCAGGATTAATGCATTTTTCATGTTTCGTATATTGACTGAGGACAATATTCCACTAAGATGTTTGTATACAACAGAACCAAGAATAATGATATTTTAGCATACATTAGCAGGATGGAGTGAGAACTGGACAAAGAAAAACAACCCATGACAAAATGATAGTGAGTAAATCCTGTTAAAATTAGAACGGAAAGAGAAATAATAGCAAGTCTATAATTAAGAATACTTCAATAGCACTTTTTAGAAAAAGTAAGGGAAAGAGTGAAACTTCAGTTAATGTGAAGAGTTTAAAAACACGGCTGGTAAAAATCATGGAATTTCTTTAAATCACAGATGCAAAATCAGATACTTGTACTACAAGGTTAAAAAAAAAAAAAAGCAAAAAAGCATGTAGAAGAAAAGAACCAAGACCTAACTAAACAAAAAATCACCTCCTGTTGGGAATCATGTAATAGTCAATTAAGATGTGAATAAACACTTCTTTGTGATGTTTTAGTGCAGCTGCTAAGAGATGGATAAGTGCTATATTGCTCAGATTTGAACTTCATTTACCCGTATCTGGCCTCAATGACATGAGTCCAAAAAGGATATGTGAAGCTAAGCTGAGAGTCTATGAGGAGCAACAAGAACACATAGACCAAATAGTAGGTTATGTCTTAGAGGTCAGAATGTGTAGGAGAAAAGTTGGACTTGCCAACTCGCAAGCTGAGTGGGACCTTGCAAAGAAAATTAAAACAAATAGTAAAAGATTTTTAGCCACAAGAATAAAAAGAGAAGAAATAAAAGGAAATGGTGTTGCAATTCAGTAAGTGTAGGGGCAAAGATTAAAGTAGTAGTTTAGATCCAGTCAAAAAAACCCTTCGACATAGTTTTAAGTAACTACAGTAATTCAGTAAATGAAGGCCAAGTCAGGGGGTAAGGGATATGAAAGTATGAAAATTACCATAACTGAGGAAGAAGCAACACTTAAGGAACTTAGTGCAGTGAAGTCAGTGAGTAAATATTCTCCAGCACAGAATTCTGGCTCTTGTAATTCCATCTTCAGCAGCAAGGCTCTTTCATGCTTTTACCACATCAGGCCTATGATCTAAATAAAGGAATTCGTATAGTTCACTTAGGAGATTTTGAAGAAATAGACTTATCAGTGTCTAAAGATATAGAAAGATATGAGCTCAAATAGTAGCCAATGAAAACCAAAGAAACTATATCATCTTCTTTGAAGGGCTGAAAAAAGGATAGAACTGAAATACTATGTCATGAACCACACAAATTCTATTCAAATGGGAACTTCCAGTTAGAAGACTGTAGTTCAACATATAGATGGTCTGGTAGCAAATGGAAAATGCACAGAAAAGGAAATAGTCCAGGGGATCTGCAGTTGCCAGGATAATACAAGTTCAAAGCTCTCAAGCAAAGACTATTATTGGTCATGTTTGGTCACTGGATTAAATGTGATGAGAGGATATATATTTTTTTACTAATACAATATGATAAACCAGATGAGAAGTGATGGATCAGCAGAAGTCAGGTGGATGAATAGCGATTTATTAATTATATTAATTAATAGATTAAAAAGTTAATAGATTGATAGGCTAATAGTGATTTTCTGATGCTAAAACTGCTCTTTTAGTGGCAGAGAAGAAAATATATCCTATGCTAAGACAAAGAATCATACAATCACAGAATGCTTCAGGTTGGAAGGGACTATGAGAGACCCAGTCCCACCTCCCTGCTCAAGCAGGGACACCTAGAGCATGTGGCACAGGGTCACATCCAGGTGGGTTTGGAAGAGCTCCAGAGAAGGAAACTCCACCACCTCTCTGGGCAGCCTCTTCCAGGGCCCTGTCACCTCACAGGAAAGGAAGTTGTTCCTCACATGGAGATGGAACTTCCTGTGTTTCAGCTTGTACCTATTACCCCTTGTCCTGTCACTGGCCACCACGGAGAAGAGTTTGGCCCCATTCTCCCTACATTCTCCCCTCAGGTACTTAATACATATCGATCAGATCCCCTCTCAATCCTCTCTTCTCCAGGCTAAACAGGCCCAGCTCGCTTAGTCTTTCCTCATACGAGAGATACGCCAGTCCCTTAATCATCTTTGTGGCTCTACACTGGGCCCTCTCTAGAAGCTCCACGTGCCTCTTCTACTAGGGTGCCCAGAACTGCACCCAATACTCCAGGTGCGGCCTCACCAGAGCTGAGCAGAGGGGCAGGATCCCCTCCCTTGACCTGCCAGCAACATTCCTCCTGATGCAGACCAGGATCCCATTGGCCTTCTTGGCCACGAGGGCACATTGCTGCCTCATGGTTAACTTGGTGTCAGCCGGGACTTCCAAATCCCTCTCTGTGGAGCTGCTTTCCATTAGGTCAACCCCTAATCTGTACTGGTGTCTGGGGTTATTCCTGTCCAGGTGCAGGACCCTGCCCTTGTCCTTATTGAACCTCACGAGATTCCTCTCTGCCAAACTCTCCAACCTGGAGTGTTGGCCACTCCACCCGGGTGGTATCATCTGCAATACATCTGCAATACAGAGTGCTCAGGGTGCACTCTGTCCCCTCATCCAAGTGATTGATGAACAAACTGAACAGCGCTGGGCCCAGTACTGACCCTTGAGGGACACCAAATCAGGGCAAGCTCTTTGCTCTGAGAGGAAAGCAGAAGTCTCTGGTTAGCTTGGTCTCATTTACCTACCATTTTGTAGATTTTGAAAAATGTCCTTCATAAGTTAAGAGTGAGAAAATGGACCAAAAGAGAGCTAGGACTAACAGGGCCTGTTGAATCTCACTCACTCATTTGCTCTGACACATCTCAGGCAGCCCTCGTGTTGCACACTGTAACACCCCAGGGCTTGGAAATCACCTCTTCATCCAAACAAATGGAAGTTCAGACTATTATGTTTCATATTGGTATCTGCTAGTCTGATATCATTTGATACAGTGATCTGTCGAACAACTGCTTGCTGGGTCAGCCAAGAAATCTGCTGTCCTGTGAAATGTTAGGGAAACCTTGTCCTGCTACTTCGGGTTAAAAAAAACATATATCACCACAGATGTCTTGTCAGAGGTTTGATACTTAAATTATGATCATCTGTAGGGAAAGGAGGGAAAAGAAAATCCAGGGAACAATGCATAAAACCAGTCTAGCTACATATGCTTCTCCATGTTCCTCTCTTTGTAATAAGAAAAGTTTGCCATCTGTGCCTGCCTTTGCCTTTGCAGGATTTCTACTACACACCAGGGGTTGAACAGCCTGAAACAAAAGGCAGGGATCATAGAGGAGGCCCAGGACCATGTTGATCGGGTCACTATGTACAGATTTTAAGAAAAGCTGTTTTGCTCACTGTTTTATCCAAACTGGCCGCTCTATGACTCTAAGCTGGTGATGACTCTGAAACTGTGCAAATAGCACAGTCTAAAGGGGAGGGACACAGAGCAGTATTGATGACCCACCTGTTGGCAGTGAACCTACTAAGTGGCCCAAAGAAAGGAAAAACAACTCGTATCTGTAAAATCAGTCATAACAAAAGAAGGATAGGGAAAGAGGGAAATCTTTTTAAGTGTTAACCCCTTATAAGGTAGGAAGGTGGGAACATCATCTTTCTTACCAGTGGTAAATAGCAGTGATAGAGTTGTGATATGAAAGTTTGCTGGCATGACTTTGAGCACCCTTCCCCATGCCAATGGCCTTTTTGCTCTATAGTCATAGGCCATTCTTGTCTGGTTCTTCCCTCATGAAAGGAGGAAACTGTCTTTGAATGATGACGATTGCTCCAGAATCCCCTCCATTCATGTTCTTATGTAGAAGACCCAGATCTTCAGATCAGGAGAAGGACACTTCTTCTCACGAGTGTTCTTAACCTTTCTTCCCATCCTTCATCAGCACCTTGGCCTTGCTGTAGCCTTGAGCCTGCCATATTCATATTGCAGTCACCTGGGAAGGGATCAATCACCTAGTTTGGGTGTTCCCAATTATGTGTGGGTAGTTTGTAGTAGTGGAGATCTTGGACCTGTGTTCAAGTCAACATGGGAGCGTATCATAACAGCCCTGGAAAATGGTGTCCTAGTGGTGCTAGGCTGAGGCCTGACTTGAACTCTTGTGGAGCTGCATAGCTGTGTCATACTTTGTGTTGAGTATGTGTGCGTTGCACTGTTTGGTAGGAGCACATTTGCATTCAGCTGGATGCTGAGCAGAGAGGATTATGAAGAGAAGTTCTTTGCTGGCCCAGAAAGGCCCAGTGAGACAGGAAAGGCATATGCTTGAATCTCCATTGAAAGGACTGAAGGTCTGAGCCTAGTCATGGCAAATCTAATCAGACCAGCTGGTAAACCATCATGAACATAGAATCCTAGACCCAGCAGAAAAGATACCACATCCAAGTTACTTTACAAGTAATATTTTGACATCTAACCTGATAAAGTCTATTTATACTGTGTTGGAAATTTGGCTGAGGTAGTTGCAACATAAAACTAAACCTCGGATGGCCTGCAACTGTTTTTGCTATTGCAGTTGAGTATATTGTAAAACTTATAATATTGGATGAGACGCTTGTTTATTTATTTATTTGATTTGCTCTTGCCATCTTCCAGCAAGTGAAGAATTTTCATAAAAGCAGGTACTTTGATAATGGAGAAAATATGCCCTGCCAATTAAGGAAAATATTATTTTTTAGAAAAAAAAATATACATATATATAGTCATGCATGTCCAGCATGATTCAGTGGACTTCTAAAAAAAAATGGGCCACCATGGTAGGCTGGACTCCACAGGCGCAACTAGTGAAGGGCTGGGCTGTGGACGAATTCATACAGAGCTTGGCCTGAACACATAAACTTGGGAATTCAGCCATGTAGGTGATTCAAAAGTCTCAAATATTAGACTGCAGTTTGAAAGGAATCCCCATTTTTGATTTTGGATTTAGGCACCTGAAGGTAAAAGGAGGATTTTCTATAACTAATTCTTCTTGTGGGGTTGCATGGGGATATATTAGTGGTGACAAATTATACAATAGCTATCAAAAAAATCCCAGGTTATTGTGATTTCATTGGCTGGCAGAAGGAGGATGGTTAAATGTGGACCATTCTTACATATTTCTGCCTCTCAAACTAAACCACATGACTTGGTGCGTTAACTAATACATTTCTTTCTTCTGGATTCTTTATCAACATATTTATAGGTGGAAAAATATCAAAAATGAGGAAAACGCTATAATCCAAGTCTTAAAGAACGGAGTTAATGTTGTAGTAAAACCTCACATATACGTGATACTAAACATAGAAGTATAGTCAGCTATCCTGTTAACTTGAAAACAGGACAGAAATATGTTAGGAATGTACAATGTGGTGAGGACAATCCTGCGGCAGCAGCCTTGACACATCCTGATTTTCTGATGCTTACGGGGCAATACTAACATTGCTATCGTTTCGGGGACTGAGCTGGGCATTTTTAACACTCAGGAAATCTTCACTGCAAGTGAGGCTGCAGCTGAAATGCAGCAGGGCCACCCTCTCTTTTTTAACTCTAGTTAGACTTGATAAATATAGTAGGGAAGACCCAGCTGCATGGGCTTTGCTGTGGGGACACCAACCTGCTGAGGACACCAAGATTACCTGGTTTCTTGATGTGTGCTGATTCCTGCAGTGCAGCATCCTCACTGCCATGGGCAGCTAGACCACGTGGGTCCTACACCAAGGTCAGACCTCTGCACGTTTTGTGGAGCACATCCTCAGCTCGAGGGTCTAGCTTCTTAGCTTCAGATTTTCCAAGCGCTGTTCACACAGAGCAATGCACTCAAATTATTTACTGGCAGATCAGGCGGATCTAAAGAAGAGGGGCAAGGTTTCCGCCTGCCGTAATCTGGCAGATGTATGTGCCTGAAGGGTCTCGTGGAACGATCCGGAAAGGCAGAGCTATGGGTGGAACCTCCCGACACACGTAACAGCTACAGTTTTTATCTTGATAGAGCAGGTCCTTCAACAGCATCAAGATACACAAGCCACCTATAATGCTTTGGATAACTATACTCTCTAATTCTGTTTATTAACATTTTAGAACAATCTAGCAATAACTGATTCTTAAGGCTCCTGGCAGTCTGCCCCAGTATGAGAAGTATTTTCTCCCTCATTAAAACTAATGATTTTTCAGCCAGACTACTCATCTAGCTCTTGGGGATTTGGACTGCGGTGACTCTCAGCCATTCCCACATCATGTTAGTTATTTGTGGCATTCTGTATAAGAGCTCCTATGTAAAATCTAGTTTGGAGTCTTTGTCAGATTGATAGCAAGAGCTATATTGTGCCCATTTCCCCAGTGGCAAGGCTGCTTCAGTGTCACTTAATAAATCATAGTTTCAAGCATGAAAGAAAAAATATAAGTATGTTGGAAATTTAAAATTGGATCTTTTCTGTCATTCTTCTCTCATCACAAATAAACCAAAAAGAAAAGAAAGAAGCCTGTGGTACTAGAAGCCTTTGGATTGTTATAACTACTAACCAAAACCTCCGATAAGCTGCCAAAGTGACTACTTTCCTCAGGCTTATTATTGCATTTCTGTTTCTCTCATTTAACTCCTCAATAGTAACATTTCCATGCAAACAACACAATGTGCCTAAAATGTCTTGTCTTACATTAAAGTGAGAACAGAATTGCTCAAGGAGGACACTGTGTATCTCTTTTCCCCACTACGTGCACAGCTCTGCAAAACCAGAACAGTTTCCTCCTGGCAGACGGGGGGGATCCTAACGAGCCATGGCACAGAAAGCACGGATGAAGTTAAGAGACAAACACCAGAGCCTGTCACCTCTCTCCCGTCACACAGAGCTTAGTCCAGCTCTTACCTCCTTGCTCTCACCACTAACCAAAGCCAACAGACACTTTGCAGCTACATTCCAGAAAACGCGACCAGCTAACCAGCTCCTCACACGGACACAAATTCAACACTTCTCCTCATATTCAAGACTATCAATAATTTTTACTTTGTTCATCCCCACTCTAATTTCTTCCTAACTTTGCCTCATGCTTTTTGATTTTTCTTGTCTGAGGGCTTCTTTTATCTCTTTTCCCATAACAGACTTGATGTTGTTTCACACTGTCCTTGTCCCTTCCCCAGGTTTCTCCTTCCCCTTCCGCGTCCTCCTTCTTCAGCCATCTCCTTCAAACACTCTGCCGTAGTGGAGGGCTTCTCCCATGATGTCCCCCAGCATCCTTTATCTTTAATCATTTGTATTTCTCTATTGGAAATTCCTCAGTGCAAGAATCACAGAGCTGAAAAACTTGGTGTGGTGCTCATAGAGCACCTCTCACTCCCTGGGGCTGTGGGAGCAGTGGCTTTGAGCTAATGCAACTTGCCCAAGTAGATGGACGCTCATTATTAAATATATGGATTTTGTCAGTTGGTGGATATCTCTTTATATCCTACTTTTCATTTTATTTCCTCACAAGCATAGAATTAACACATAGAGAGGGTAGGGGAGAGGAGGCCAGTGTTGACTCTTCACCAAGACAAATTCAGAATCTGGTAGATGAAACAAATATAAAGTGAACACAGTGGGATATGGAAATATGTGGGTTTGAACACATATACAATGTGTATGGCTTTCTGGCTCCTTTTGCATATATGTTAAACAAAGTCCCCCAGAGTTTGGCTCTATCGCAAAGCACATGTATGGTAGCCCATTAGTAAAGTTGAGTGTAAGTTAATTATTTCCTCCCCCCACTCGCCCAGCAATTTATGTTTTTAGTATTTTATCAAACCTAGCTTTCAGTTCTGCTGACTTCTAATGGGCCTTTTGGGAGACTTTTTTTTTTCCTGAGCTGGTTTTGGTGGTGAGTGGGAGTGAAGAAAGAAATCCAATAAGTCTGAAGGCAATTGCTCTACTGGCAGTGTGCATTGCTTTTCATTTCTTAATTTGCATGAGGGTGCTCCAAGTAATACAAGCTCTCCTTTTTTATAGAATTGACAGATAAATTATATAACAAGATACATTATGATAGTTTTTTTTTTTTTTCTTTTTTTCAGGGGGAGGGGACGAGCATTATGTAAAGTGAAAACTGAAAGCTTATTTGGTATATTGGGATATTCCTTGATCATACAATTAAATAAAACACCTTTTTAGCTGTTCCTAAGGCGCTTTACAAAAAGCACTTTACAAAACCTAGCCAAGATTTAAAATGACATGGCTCTCTAAATTCGATTCCTTAACCTACAGCTGGACATCCCAATAACTACTCAGTAATCAAAAATGGTTTGACCTCCCACAAATCCTATTAACTTTGGCAGAGGGAGCTGCAAATGACTTAGCTCTCAAAACTGAAGCTATGGATTCTAAGGTTTGAACACACTGGTTGAATCTGTACTGGAAACCGACCCGTAACTGTGTTCAAGGGCAGAATGGATGGGTGTCCTTGCTTCTAGCTAACTTTCAAACTCCTGTCACCCCATAGAAGTTCTCTGACACTTCCCATTCTTGGTAACACTTCCTTTATAAGCAAATCAGTGAAACAACAAATTGGACCACATTCTTTATACTGATTTCCAATAAATGTTTTCAAAATTTGTGAGGCGGTCTTCCTTTGGTGATTGTAACCTTCATCAGGAAGAACTTATAATGCAATATGAAGTGATGAATGAAGAAGAGAAGTTAGGGCAACAAGGAAATGTTCCCAACACATTATATCAACCATTTATACCTGTTATACCAACAGGTATAAAGAAATATCACACTTTCTAGATCGTTGTCTTGAAGAGCTGCTTTCACATACTGACAATAAACTTTGAAACATGCTTAGACTTTTATGTTCTTTGTAATAGAATTTCCCTTCACAGTCAGCTAAGCATATCCAGGTCCTGCAATTTGTTCTGAGAAAACAAGTTCATCACAAAAAAATTCATATGAGTTCCTTATTATTATTCCTTAAGCTATGGAATAGGTTGTATCCCCTGTAACACCAAGAATGTCCTGACCAGAAACAGATACACTATTTATGAAGATGTGTGTGGAGCTGACTCAAGGAAGATGCTGACATGTAGCTTATTGCCTTGCCTAGGATGCTGAGATATCATTTACTTCAACTTGATGCAAGTATCTTTTGACAGTTGGAATTCACTGATTTTTGCTCTTTGTAAAGCATTAATCATTCTTAGATTCAACAAAAGTATTCATCAGGAAGCTTGTGGTTTTGAATTTTCATATATTTAAATTACAGTTTATTCAACCAGAACTGTATTACACAAGTAAAGAAGAAAGTCATTTTATAGTCTGTCATCTTGCTCTTCAGCTACGGCGATGAATTAGCTTCACAGCTCTACTCCTGTTATCTATTGTCATCCTTTCTAAGGATACTAAATTCATGAATTCATCTACATAGAGCTCATGTGCATCTCCTGGACAGTTCACTGCAAGTCTGTAATTGCTGCAATAGCTACTTAGTTGATAAACTTAGTTATAGCACTTTTTTTTTTTTTTTGGCACTGGTTTTTGCTTCAGCCAGCTCAAAGCCTTGAGCACTTCCTTCAGTTATTTCTTTTTCCTTTTTTTTTTTTTTTTTTTTTTTTTCTTTTCCATTTGGAGGCTTTTACTAGCACTGCGATTGAACCTGTGTTGAGCCATCCCATCATTGCCATTAAAGATGGGGTGGTTCATATACCACAGAGACTTGCTGATGGCCACCAGCTCCTTCTGGTCACATTAAATTCAGTGTGGGCCATCAGGCTTAAAGAAGTCAAAAGATGCAGTATCTCTAGGAGATAATTCTTATTTCCCCCCTTAAAAGAAAAACTGGTTCTGAGAAACCTCCCTAATGTGCTGGCAGCAAATGTTACTCAACAACTGTACCTTGGCAAAGACATGACAAAGACATTTCCATCACCCGTTAGAGAAAGCAATCAGTCTCCGTGTGGATTTAAAGGATTTAGCTGTGTTAACTTGCTGCTTTTCCAGTTGTATGTTCAAGAACATTCAAGATAAAAGTTTCATGGTTTATTTGTGACTTTGCAAGGTTATTTTTTGCTATCTGTACTGTGCCCATAGGGTAAGAGCTCTTGCAGCTGGCCCCATCTCCCTCTAGGCAGTGCTGGAAATTGTTTTCTCCAATGCCCTCAGAATGAGCTCCACACAATAAGCTAAAAAAAGTCCCTGTTTTCCTTCAAACTGTTCCTCAAAGCTTTTGTTTACAATTCCCAGCAACTGGGAATTTGCAAATGAATTGCTATTGCTGCTAATAGAAGCGTGTCACACCAATCAACGTTATACTCTGCTTGTCTGTTTTCTGTATTAAGCTGTGAAATCCTTGGGGCAGAGTCCCACAGAAACCCCGATGTGCAGCCTCAGACATACAAAAATCAGTGCTACCACCCTCAGTGCAAGCCCTGGCACATGGCCTTTGCTGCTGCATCTGCAGCACCAAATGCTTTTTCAGTTTGAAACATCAATATATTAAAATTACAATAGAAAATGCATATAACTTACCTAAAGCATATATATTATATATAGTATATACATAAAGCACATATAGCAATAATATGTCAGTGTATTGCAGTACAAAGAAAACTCACATCAAAACCTTTATTACCTTTTAATCTGTTATTTTCATTACATATTAGAGGGAAGTATACTTTTCTTTACAAGAGCACAAAATACAGCAACAACCTGCCCTGGAGAATAAGGCGTCAGCGTTGCTGTGCTCCTAGGGTAGTTTTGTCTATACCTTTACATAATGTATAGGTCACAGACATCTAATTTTGCTTTTCTCTTGCATATTAAAAGTTCCATAATTAACTTGCAGCTAATTGCAGGGAAGAAGCATAACTCACAGGTCACCGAATTCCCACACCATTCCCCAATGGCTTTTGCAGGGTTACTGTACAAATGCCATCAAAAAAAGAAAAAAAAAAAAAAGAGCTGAGAAGACATTTAGTGAAACTATCACAGGTTTTATTAAGAAAACTGACAATGAGATGAGGAATTAGCTTTGCATATGCTATAGCACACCCCTCCTGGGAGATTAAAAATGAAACATTTTAATACTCCTAGAAATCCAATTTTATAATCACACAGGTATTTAAAGACAGAGAGCTGCAATCTTTTGTTTCTGTAAGGGAGGGAGAATTATCTGGACAAGAGAGCATTGTAACTGCTCAATAAATTTCCTGGAAAAAAAACTTTATTTTAAAAAAAAATCCTCGTATGAAGGAAATATAAAGACACCTGTATCTTTTACTTTTATACTCTGCCACTCTTCCTTCCTCCCCACAAAAGTAAAGGGCCTTAAAATGCTCTTCCTCCCCCACCCCCTTTTTGAGTGGTCACTATGAATGTTTTTGTGAAATCCAAGCCAGGGCCATGGAAACAAACCTGGTGCTATCCGTAACTGGAAAACGAGAGGAACTATTCTTGCGTATTTATGAAGTACTGATGTCTTTGAGATTGCTTATGCTTAGTCAAAGGAAATGACGATGGAATTGGTAGTGGCCAGGCTTAAAATAAGTTCCACGCAGGGCCAAACGGTCTCAGCACTCAGGCTCCAAGCGGCTTCACCCTTCGGCTGACGAGATGCATTTCACCTTCGGCCCTCTCACGAAGGAGACAACAGGGGATTGAATGGTTCCTGTGCCCGTGAAAGGCGGCACAGGACAAAGTCACACTGAGAGTGCCCCGCAAGGGAAGCCCTCGGCAGCCGTCGGGAGGCAACGCTCAGGCTGGGAAGGCAGTTCCCGGTCACCCACCCGCCCCTCCGCGCAAGAGGGGCCAGATGGAGCAGGTTAAGAGGAAGAAGCATCTCATGCGTGGCCGTGCAACGACGGATGGACTCCAGCGGCGCCGCAGAGCTTCCCAGCTAACCCCCACGGCACGGGAATACTTAGCACAAAAGAAAAAACCTTCTGAAATTAAAAACCCAGAAATTAGAAACACTACTTACAATATGCTTACAGGTACCTATGAGGAGGATATCACTAATGAACCTGGTTTACTCTGAGTCTCATATTCTTTCTAATCATTTCGGTTTTAGTGAACTGAGAAGCAACTATCTCATCTGGAAAGGGCTAGGAGGGCCCTGCATTCTGAAACCTGTTACGTTTGAAGCAAATGGCTCCCGGGTTCCCTGCACTGGGGGTCTTAATGCTAGTGGAAGAACAACGCTCACAAAGCCATGCAAGCCGCACAGCTACAGGGACTTGAATAACCTCCACCCTTTGAGCATCCCAGAAAGATCAACCATTAGCTAAACATGAGTGTTCTCACAGCTTCATTTTGTTATTGCAAGCTTAGAACAAAAACAAGCAAACAAAAAAATAAACAAACACACACCCATTCAAGCCTCCATACCGATGTTCCTCACAACATCGGATGGAAACTGCCAAGGACACGACCATCCTCACAGTTTTATTTTCCATGTGCACCTGACGGATGAAAGGTCAGAAACACGAAATAAAAGCTTACAGGAGATAATGTTAAAAATCAATGAAGATTTAAGTGAATTCTTCCTGTCAAAAGGAGAGCCGCATGTACACTGTTTCCCCGCTGTTTACTAAAAACATTCCAATTTTATCTCATTCAAAAATTCTTTAATTATTACACAACAGTATTTTTGTGATTGTGTAATAACCATATCCCCAATTTGCTAGCACAATGTGGACCCTTGTATAGCTCCTATTTTGGGGTGTGATGACATTCAACACATTATCACTTGTGATTTAATCCACCTCAAGAGAAAAGTCAAGAAACTCAGAATAAAGCGGAGCACGTTCAGCCTTTGAGAACTGCTCTCCAAAGCGGCTCCGACTGGGGTTCCTCATCCCCACGGCAGGAACCAGCCCTGTGCACGAGCAAAGGGAACCCTTGTGCTGCTGAGCCGTTACACAGATTTGTGTTGCCTTCTTGTGCAGCAAGAGGCCACCTCGAACTGCATCTCCCACCACCTTTAAATCCCATCCATGAGCGAAGAGCAAGTGTTGACAGCCACGGGGTGAAAGGAGCCACAAGCACAAATACATAAATGTAACAGTGTTTATTAGAGCTACATCAGCTCATGAAGGCCCAGACAGCTGCACAGTTAGCACAAGGGGGCTGGGTAAGGTGTTCGGGGATGGCAGGAGCAGAGGAACAGGCGGCCAGTAAGTGCAGACAGGAGGAAGAGATGAGTCTAAGAGACTTCTGGTAAATATTGAACAACCTTGCTAAATGTGCCAGCATTTTACCAGGAAGAGCGAGCTTTAAGGAAACTGTAATTCCTGCCCTGCCCATTGACTTGCAACTTTTTTTATTCATTTATTAACTGTAATTATTCTACTGTCCCATGTCAGAAGTACTTACTTTTTACAAGTGTCCTATATGCTGATTATCTTCTGCTCATCAGCTATAAGCATTCCTTTTGTGTTCAAAACTATGAGAAATATCAGCTTAGACTGTTAGCACACCAAGTTAGATTGAATCATCTCCTGTAAATCATGGAAAACGCTGAATTAAAGTGCACTTTAAAATAAACTACTAGTATGCACATTAATTAGCAGTCACATAAAATCATAAAATAATTTAAGTAAGGAATTCCAGTGTCAAGTTCAGCTGTACCAGGATGCTCCTGAACTTACCTGCAAATGCAGAGATTCCACACGGTCTCTGGGCGACTTGTCCCAGTGCTTGGACAACCTTCATGACAAATAAAATTGATCCCTGCTAAACCTCATCAGAATTTCCTCCTGTTCCACTTTGTGCCAATTGCCTCCCACCCTGGCCCCACATCTCTTCAAGAGGAGCCTGGCTCCGTGTTCTCCTCGCTCTTCCATGAGGAACTGAAGGCAGCAGCAGGCTCTGCTCTCGGCCTTTGCTTCTCAAGGCCGAGCAGAGTTGGGTCAAGCTGCAGCTCTCCCGCCTTCCCTTGGACATCCCGAGCTGCCCTTGATGATCACGGAGCCCCTCCACAGGAACTGCTCCAGGGCATCAGTGCTTATTGTGGAATAGGAAGCCTCAAACTGGGCACAGTACCCCATGTCGGCTCACCAAGTCTGCATAGAAGGGAATAATCCACACACCCACTGGCTTCACCCGTTGCTAACACAGCCCAGGACACTGGTGGCCTTCAGTGCCACAGGGCACATTGCCAACTTGCCCCATCACCCACCAGAGCATGAGCTCTTTACTGCAAAGCTACTTCCCATCCACTGAACTCTGTATGACTACACAGGGTTGGTTATTCCACAGCAGATGCAGTACTTTCCATTTGGCTCCCAAGGTTCCTGACAGCCAATTTCTCCAGTTGCTGTGATCTCCCTCTGTTTGAGCCCTGCCCTCGAGCAGAGGGGCTGGGATGCATCTTTGTCTCTTCACTACACAGCACACGGCAGGAACGGGTCACTGAAGAGTCTCTGGCAGAGCTTTTGAGGAGTTGGTTTTAAAAAGGCTGTGCGTGCCTGCTACCAAGCAGTCAGCTGTTGGGTAGGCATGTCCTCAGTGTGCTGTCACTACACAAATACTGCAATTCCCCTGCAGTTTTTAGCATGGCTCCTCTATAATGTATGCAAATTAGTCATTTCGTATAAAGACGCATTAAAAAAAACAGGCAACTTCAAAGTAGTTAAAGTTAACATGGAATTTAAGTATACTGAATATATATTAAAATATTAAAAAAAATCTCTGCATAAGAAAAGCCTATCTATCAAGACAGTTCACTTGACCTTATTTGACAAGTATTTGGAGCAAATCAGTTAATCACCTTCACTCAATTGCTGCAATGTTGTTGTGGCACGATAAGCATGCCGTGATATAGGAATAGGAAGAGGAGAGAACGCCTCCAGCGAGAATTGCCACCAAATGCCTGTCAAGAAAACACTTTTTGAGTCATAAGGCAGAAGGATCCTCCTCTTCACATGCAAAGCTCTGCACCAGCTCTGGCACCCTGGAAGAACAGGGTGAAACAGAACATCTGGCTAAAACACAGGCTAAGCTGTTCTCCAGAATACCATCAGCCTAAGGAGCCTTTCCATACAGCATAGCTAAATATATAATTATTCAAATTATCAAGATGCACAAACTGTTAAAAGTAGCCAATTTTATTCAAATAATTTTGATAGAATACATAATTACCTTCCTCAAAAAAGTGACATTTATCATGGTATATTTAGTCAAATGAAAAACCTTTCTCCCCTCTGCAGATGTCTCTCAGTAGAAGCCAGAGTCTTGAGTAGCCCAGTTAGGTGCCTGAAAACAAATAAATAAAAGAATCAGCAGGAAAAAAAAAAAAATACTATCTGCTGAAATTGAGAGAAAACAATTTCTATAATACTAAGGTTTGGCTATGAAGTAGACTTATTGTCAACTACTAGATGATACCTAGGAGTCTGAAGTAAATGCTAACATAACAGAAATTCCACATAAAGTTATACAGTTAGAGCCTGCTAAGCCAGTAGCTGCAGAAGAGGAATATGTTCTAGAGTATCTCAAAATAAAGATAACTTGGCAGCTAAATTCTTAATAAAATAGCACTTAACCTTTACACAAGTGTATAACAGAATCAACTAATTCACAACTGCTCGCTATTTTCCCTCCATACTGAGGAAGTCCAAAAAGAATTTTAACATTTTGAATTTTTTGTAACTATCCACTTTTTTTAGTTAGTAGTTTAGTAGTAATGATGTTAGTAGTAACATTACTACTTTTTTTAAAAATGTATGTCTGTTTAGACATCAGTCATCCACTTTTCATGTTTCTTCCTCGCTATGTGGAAAACTTAAGGTGAACAAAGGTAAAAGGCAGATGGTGTTCCCCATTTCATTTCCAGTGGTTTTACAAAAAATCTGGCTGATTCTACTCCTTAAATAGCTACGTGTTATGATTTTGCACTGTGCCTCCATGTTTCACTCTTCCACCATTCATTCTTTTCTCAGGGGCACCTCTGCCTACAGATCCTCCGACCACAAGTTACCCAGCAAGAGAAGCACTCACTTAAAATACAACACTGTAGCAAACAGCACAAAGCGCAAGTAAAATGACTAGATCAATGTATAAAAATATTCAGAGTGGTTCAAGGTGAACTAACTTTAAAAAAAAAGCAATGCAACTAATTTAAGTATCACACATCAAAACTAGTCCTTTTAAAATGGTGGGGGAGACCTTTAATGGAGCATGAGAACTAAATGACGGTAGAAACAGACCTAGGCACACAATGAAAAAAATGGACTGCCTAATGATGAGAGGTGAGAAGAAATCAGAAATCACTGTCTAATGCTCATTATAAGAAACTAAGCCCCTTCCAATTTAATTCTAGGTGCCAGAAGAGTTAGAAGTAGATCTAATGAGATAAGAAAGAGGTACTTAAATATATCTTAAAAACACATACCACACCACAGGCAAAATCCAGAAAAAACAGAGTTTATACCAACCTCAGATCTGCCACTCTGGTTTAATTTCTTCTCAATATTCATAGCCAGCATCTGACTACGAAAAGACAGGCTTTTGGTCTTTTCAATCACTTGTTGATAAGGCGAGACTGCATTATTGCCCATAACTACATGGCCCTAAAACACAGGAAAGATACAGCAAATAATTTTAATAAGTCAAAAAACAATCCTTTAATGCTCTACTTTCAGAGCTTTCACAAGATATTACCTGCAGTATTAAGACAGAGTAAATGAAAGTCCACACACACCCACTGGCTTCACCCATTGCTAACACAACCCAGGACACTGGTTTACTTTGTATTTGTAAACATTTGTTTATATATAACATTTGTTATAAAGTAAACATTTACTTTATAAAGTAAACTTTATAAACAAATAAAAGGAATAAATTTGAACTTATTACTTTTGAGCAATATGAATGACATTTTACTAAAATTCAGTCAATCCTCTTGGACTCTTTATTAATATAGTCTTACCAGCTTTGAATCCAATTTGGCATCTAATCGCGCATTTCGTATCAGATTGACAATCCATCTCTCAGCTTCTTCAGGAGTCATATTTAGTTTATCTGCCAACATGCTGGAAGACAACATACCATTACCAAAAGGTGAAATAAAAGTGTCTCACATTGGAAAACACAATCAAGCACCACAGAACACGAGAGTTGTGAATTAAACCAACATACTAAATTTACCACAGCAGAAACAAGACTGTTCTTCAGTAAGTATCACATATTTGGGAAGCTTATTCCTATTTGACTGAAATAACTTATCTCAAAGCCTACAGACACCTCCCCCCGGCCTTAAAAGAAATCCAGACACTGTTTTCTATTGGGACATCAGGAATGATTAATTCATATCTTCAAGCAGGCTCGCAAGAGGACTGCAGTAAACAGTACTTATGTACTCAACAACATCGTTTTACATTTAAATCTTGGCCTGCATAATCTTTAAATATTCCTGTTAAACCTTGCTTATGTGAAAATTCTTTGTAAAGTTGTGTGACATCAGAAGTCTTAAAATCTTTTGCTAGCTCCAAAGAGCTGGCACAGCCAGGTAAGACCAGAGCACAGGGGTGCTTTGGCACTCAGCTGAGTAAGGCAGGAGCCACCAGCAAATCTTAACAGCTCAAATCTAACACTGATTTGAGTCTAACACAAATCTAACACAAAACTAACACAAAACTGCCCCAGAATAGATGGCTATCCAGCTTACAGCAGGAAAGTTCCAAGTCTGACATATTTTTGGTAGCCAATCAGCATGTGACACTTTTTAGTCAATAACATAACCATGAACAGAGAACTGATGGGCTGATTTGAAGCTGGTGTTCCCGATGGATAAAGTAGTGTGAACAGGGCCTACCCTACTCAAATATCATTCTGTAAGCAGATTAATTCCTGGAAGAATCCTTTCCCAAAGAACTAGGGCTGCCTGTAACTGACAGATGAGGATATAGTCAAGCTTCCCTTGTTTTTCCTCACCGGTATCACTCAGTTCACTACCTTTTTTTATGTAAAAAATTGGTCTGTATAGCAAATTCAATGTTACAATTACCATATCCACTGCTAAGTAAATATCCTCGACACTTCTAAAACCCTTGAATGTATTACCACAGATTTGCCAATATACTGTTTATATTCTGCTTTTTCATTTCATACTAAGCCACCTTAATATTTCAAAACAGGAATCAATCCTTTGCTAAACCATAGTTATATAAGGCACTATGACTCCAATTCAGAAGTATAACTGTAGGTTAAGTAACTTCACCACAACATACAACAGCAACCAGAATTCTGAAGACAGCTTTTTATATTTTATTTTCTGTATTCCTGCCAGCAGTCAAGGAAGTTTAGGATAATTAATCCTGCATAGTGTTCCACATTAACTCAGTTAGCAATAACACACCATGCAGCTGGCAGCAAACTGCTGTTCTGGGAGCAAGTGCCAAGAGGCAGTACTTCAGAGCTCGGTACGGAAGACAGGGGCTGCAGCACTGGTCCAAGGAGATGCGTTTTACTCCTAATACCTGCAATTTCGGGGGGGCTTGGAGGCAGGGGGAGAGCATTAAGGAAACACGCACTCTTGTCCAAGCATAATTCCCCCTGAGGGCATTTCCTGTGGCTTTCTGGTCAACCCCTGGATTTCCTGCTGGCACTTGGCTCAAATAAGAGACTTGTAACTCACATTCTCCCCTCAGCTCCCAGGCGTAGGTGGCAGGTATGAGGTAAGGGCAGCAGACGTGACCACAGAGCCAGCAGCCATGCTGCAGTCACCGCACAGGTCAGTTCCTCACTGCTTTGCAGGATCTTGCTCCAACGTATTCTTCTAGCACCTAACGTGACGTTTCTCTACGTGGTTCTTTTTCTACGTAGTTCAACACTAACTGCTCAGTTCCTAGCAGTGTCTACTAAAATAATTATAAAACAACTCTTTTTTCCTCTCAAATGCTGCTGTATATGGAAAATGTTTATTATAATTCGAAGCATGTGGGGGGTTTGTCATTTCTAAGTATACACAAGATTTTCAGATCTTACCAATCCACAAGGGGGTTAGATGAGAATGACCAAATGTTGTCACTTTAAAAAAAAATCACCCACAGGTGTTACAGATAATGCATTACTAAAAAAAGACTGTGATAGGCAATGCTCCAAAGAGATGGGAAATCCTGCACTATAGTAGTTCACATAGCAATTATTATTAAACTGTCATTATAACTCATACGTTGTCAAAGGGTGATTAAAGACATGAACTGCCTCTACTTCTCCCAAAGCTGAAGACACAGAAAGTTAAAGTTCCTGCATCTTCTAAAGCAGGAAGATATGCAAAAAAACACTTCCTCAACCAGAACATCTACCAGGCAAACATACGCTCCATTAACAAGAATTTGTGTAATATTCTCCTATGTTTTTGACAAAAATAAACTCAATTTGAGATATGAAGTGAAATGGGTAGAAAAAATACACATGTCTTAAAATACTGAATTTCACCAAACTCCTTTCAACGAGGTGACACAACAAATGAGCAACAAAGTATCTGGAGCCTGACAAAACAAGGGGAAGTAAAATCTGATCCCAACTGCTTCTGTTCCATTAAAACTCTTAATGCATGGCTAAATTAGCTGCTGTAGAAAATTAAGGCAGACTAGAGAAGATTTCAGATTGAAGTTTTTGCAGAATTCCGAGCCACGCAGAGATGGTGGCTCAAATGAGACACGTATTTCAGTAGGCAAGAAGCTATGACTGCTTTAGTATGTTAAGCTCCAGAGTCAAAACTAAAGACATTCAAGCTTGAAACAAAGGGCACGTGTCCACAAAAGGGGTGGGAGGAAAGGAGAAAGTTGGTCTGTTGTTTCAGAGATATAAATATAGCTCATATGAAATAACTCCTTTCAGAAGAGGTCAAGAATGACTTAATGAAGATAAGTTTGGTCAACTGGGTAAGCCACAAGCTTCTACATAAGCACTTAAGCTTGGATGAGGATTGCCAATCTCTCAGTCATCCCCTGCTTTGCTGGCTGTTCCATGTCAGGAAGCAGTGACAATTATGATGGAAACAGCATCAAAACTGGATTCTCCCAATTATACAGAACCAACACACGTGCAGTAAAAACATCTCACGTGCTCCAGCATTCACAGCGGTACTCAGCCCTGGGAACAGACTTAGCCTCGTTGGAGAGGGCAGCCATGGAGGAGAGAGGGTGTCACATCTCCCAGCAACAACCACTGCACCCTGTGGATCTGATCTTCTCACATCCCATCACCTGCTAAGGCAGACAGCCCGAGGAAGCTCCCAACCCTCTACACAGATTTTGAAAGCAAAGAAGCATAAGTTGGTTGAACTTAACCTTGAAGGTCTTTCCAACCATAATGACTCTATGGTTCTCCGCATTTAGATGCTACCACTCTTACATAGGAGACAGACTGTACATTTCTTTATCCAAATCTAAAAATTTACTAGACCAATCTCTTTAGACAGAGGCAGAAGTTATACCAGCAAGCATATAGCATACATAGTTACATAACAAAAGCCATACACCTTTATACAGCTTCCATACAGGCATTTTCTTCCTGCACATGAATTTGGAGAACTCCTAAACTACAAAATTCCAGAAAGCAAAAGACACAAGAAGTTTAACCTCATTAAGATTTACAGGTTCAAAACTTGAAACTAAAAAGCCCTGAAGTTATCAAGTAAAAATACCACTGTCTTTGTGAAATCAAGGTGTGTATGACAGAAAAAAAGCACCTAAGCATTGTCAGACCCTTGGGAGAGGAGATGATCGTAATTTAGCAGCTGCAGCAACTAGACTACATGGTGGGGTCCCCAGCACAGGCTGCCCGGAGCAACCAGCACCACCTGGAGCACCTGGACGCGGCACCACATGGGAGACACTTGGTTGGAAAAGCAACGCCCACTGCCTGAAAGGCACTTGCCCTTCCCTGAGGAACTGCACTGAAGCCTCCCCCTGAGCGTGGTGGTGCTACGAAAGAGCAGCCTCCTGGCAGACTCCCATCACCTATCTAATATTTTCAAGAGAGCATAATCACAGCATAGCTCCCAAACACATATTCACCAGCTCGAGTAACACTGGGCCACTTAAGACTCTCAGATGCTCTTATTCCTAGCGGACAGGAGCATGAAAAAGCTGTCTTTAGTTTCTCATCATTTTTAAGATGCCCACTACAAATTAGCATCCAATAAAAGGAAGTGTAATGAAAAAATCTGATTAATAGGTCTTTATCCCTTTTTCTCCCATCTTTATAGGTCTTTACCCTGCCAAGTTAATCTACCAGGTGACTTCAGAAATTTCTTTGAGATATTTTTATGTTTTTTTTGCAATAAGATTTGGTTCATTCTAAAACAACGTTACTTAAGTTTTTCCTTTGTTTAAAAGGAAAGCTTACTGAATTCCATGCAACTTCATGTATATACAAACTTATCTTTGCTGCAAACAAACTGCAGAAGGCAAAGATACAGAGAAGTATGAAGCACACTCAGCTCTTCAACTAAACACTGGCATATCAAGCTAACCCAATCACATTCTGAAATAATTTAATCTATTACCCCTATTAAGCATATTTCAAATTATCATCCTGCACATTAATCGCAGGATGATTTGGATTGTATAAATTAAAAAATTACAACTGATAAAACAACTATGTTCTCAGAAAAAAATGTCAGCTGCCCAACAGATGCAAGTAGTTAAAAAAACGAAGTAGACTTCTATTTTCTATTTAACATAAGAAATAACAGATTTCCCACTAATTGTTTTCAAATCTGTTCTGAATACTTATAAAGCACTTATCAGGCACTGTGGTACAACCAGCTACTTTTAAACTCCAGGAATAGCCATGGAAATCACTTGTGGATAGACAAATGCAAGAACTATGCCTCAAACTTCTAATTAGAAACATTTTAACCGGTCATTGATTTCAAAAACAAAGTATGGAAGGCACAAAGAAATACTTATGGTCTTGCTTATTAAACCCCAATCTAATGATTGTCAGAACTTTAAAATAAGTAATAAATGCTAAACAAATTACATCATCCACTGCAAGCCTTGTTAAATAAAGCCTCCTATTTTTGTATAATTATTGGCTTGTAACCCATGATTTATCAGTATCTTAACAGAAAGACTTGGAAAAAAAAAAAATACTTAAGATGCATCCTCCAGAATCTCTGCTCACTGCTTCTCTGATCTGGCTGAGCTGAGTTATTAGAACAACATCTAACCTGCAATTAAACAATTCCCCCTCCCCTCGAATTCCCTTAAACTTCCAAGTTTTGTTAAAGTCTTAGTATTACCAGTAATACACATCTTCGAATCCAAGAGTTATTTACAGGAAAGACTGGCAATCCATGGGGTTTTATACTCCCCAAGAACTCAAGAGCTTTATTCGCATCAAATTTTAAAATACATACTCAAAACCCTCTTAGTCAATTTTGGAGTATTTTGCTTAAAATGCAAACATGGACCATTAATCTCCTTATAAAAAATGGACATAGGTATGAAATTTTGTTCGTAAGTCATTCAGTTCAACATCATTAGCATGCTTAACCCCCCCCCCCCCCCCCCCCCACACACACACACCAGCTGATCAAAATTCTCAAACAATTCACTGGTTTCTTTCAGTTTGCTGTATGGAACCTCTCACTATCGAGAGAAGTTAAACCTTCACTATATGGTATCCTCAAAAAACTAATCCATAAAAATGAACCACAAGGAATGGAATATAAGGACTGCAATTACCTGATATAAAGGATAAGAAAATATTTCACAAATGGCATTTTGAAAGCAAATGTGTTACATAATGAACATAGATTAAGAGTAATAAAATTACTGATCTTTCTTCAATTATAAACACAAGTCATTTTTCCATAAACTCGTTAAATTTATTAGGATAATCTTCTGCCATGACATTTTCTTTTGAAAGAAAAGATGGAGAATGCACGTATTTTGCTTAAACCAAAGAAATACTTGTAAACATGATTGGTTTAATTGAAATATATCACAATAGTTCTGCAAAACTAGGACAACTGTCCACCTAGATTTTAAGGATTTTGATATAATCTAGTGACTGGATATTTTATTACTCAAATCTACACTATTTTTGTGTTAGTCAGGAAAAATTTTCTTAAGATGTAATACTGAAAACATTTCCTTACCCGATGCTGATACATTGATGGATGCGACAGAAAGTCTCAAAAATAAAGAGGCGAGCATTCTCAATGAAGTCCTCAAGGCAGGCCACTAAAAAGAAGTCATTCACAAGCACCTGCAAGCGCAGAGAGAGGGAACCACAAGAATAAACTCAGGGATGGCAATTCCATTAGAGATACCTTCATTAAGATCAACGAGGGGTCCTTCTAAAAATCACTCCTGGAATATTCCAACAGTCGTGAAAATTCCACCTATTTAGCAGAACATTTCAGATTAATCTGCTGAATCTAAACTGTGTGACTGCGTTAAGAAGGTAACTGAGAACTGAGAGAGAGAGAGAGAGAGAGAGAGAGAGAGAGAGAGAGAGAGAGAGAGAGAGAGAGAGCGCGCGCGCGCGCGCCAGAGCTCTCATTCAACTGAATGCTCAACTCAACACACAGCATTTAGTTCCTCTCCTCATACTCTTAAGTTTCTTCCCTCATTCAGCAATCTGAAATCTGATCAGCTAAGGCAGCTTGCTGTCCTTATCACACAGATCAGTGCACTGAGCACTGCAAACAGGTCCTACGAGGTTCTGATTGCATGATCACTGATTTGATGCAGTTAAGAGAATTAATTATCTGTCAATTAGATTTATCCTATTAGATGAACAACACTGATTAAAATGGAGCCAAAGCAGAAGCTGTAAGAATCTGCACTAGCTTTCACCTATTAGAAGTATAAAGTTTCATATTTATCTAGTCAGCAGAAGTGCCAGCTATCTTCACTTCAGCTGCTCATAGTAAATTAAACTAAAAGGTTCCAAAAACACACATTTAGTCATCCGAACTTTTTTTTTTTTTTTTTAAATTTTCCTCTCAACATTGCAGTTTCAGCATGCAATGCTGCACTCTGGAACTGCATCTCTGGGAACAAACATAAATCCCAACTTTTCTTCAACTTGAGACTTCTGAAACACTAATGAAAAAGCTTAAGCTCACCAAGATGCATTATTGCCTATTCACTTTTTGTTCTAGGAGCTGATTCTAATTTTAACACTATGCTCTCACCAGCAAGTCTTGTCTAAGCTTTGCAAAATAAATCATTAAATAGAATGCTAGTTATCTTGCACATACAAAACACTGACAAGAGAATCAAGTACTGCTTTGACCAAATTAACTGCCCAATGTTAATTTTACAAAGATCTTTAGACAGAGCAAATCTTACATGTTATAGAAAACTTACTGTTTCACACTCCCTCAGTTTCTTCTGGGCGCCATCAAAATCAAAATTAACATACAGGCACTCCACAAACTCTGTGATGGGATCTCTGTATGTGTAGGACTCCTGCCAAAACCAATTACAAATCCAGAAGTGTTAGAATTTTCTTTCAGTTCACATTGTTGAGTTCACATTGCTTGAGTGTTTCTTATATTCCTCAAAGAACAGTATTTAAAATTAGAAACAAGTCTCTACATCACAAATAAAATGCTTCTTAGACTGGAAGAGAAAACTCAAATCCAAAGCCACTTCACGTATTTTACTGATTTTTGTGTTTAATACACAGAAAAGGAAAATTGCGTGCATATTCCTTTCTACACATTCCTTTTTAAAAGAAGAAAATTTCTTTCTGCCCTCTGAATCATACTACATTCTACTTTATAAGAGAACTCAAACATTATCAGAGGAAAGTTAAAGTCTCTGTAACAGAACATTTCAGAGACAGTTTTAGCCCTTACCTGTTGAATAACCTTGACTAAATCCTTCAGCACTTGTCTACGTTTTCGAACATCCTTGTTTGTTATGACTGCAGTAGTCAGGTAGCGCAGGATATGGGGGCACATTGTCTGAATCGCATTGAGATACCTGGATAGAATAATCCACACAACACTCAGACAATGTAGTTTTGCATCCAAAGAGTAATCAAGATACATCAAGGCTTATATATCTTTTATGTAGCACTGTATCAATGCTTTGATTGTCTATTCATTCAAATATTCTGGTTTGGAATCATCCCTCATTACATGAAATTTGGTGCTTGGAAATTGATACCTGACCACGACAGGGAACAGGGAAGGGTGCAGTGCTAGAACAAGGAGATAAAAACAAACTAAAACAAAAAACTTAACAGTCCATATGCTGAATTCAGGTCACGCCTGCTCTATGCTGTCAGCAGCACTTATTTCATGGGGAGGGAGGCAGTAAATAAGTGTGCAAGAAAAAATTACTGCCTCTACAACACAGGTTGCAAATCTACTGGGGTTTGTTGTATAAAAATAAAAATCAGTCATTTTCTTTAGTATTTTATTTAACATAAAGCCATCTGTCATCTAGTATGAAAGAGAACAAAATTTAATATACTACTGATAACCTCAGAGTTGACTTGCTCTAGACTTAGATCTACATATATGAAATTGGTCCTCTCAAATGGAGCTGTCATGTTCCATTGCTCCTTGCTCAATTTCCAAAGCTCTTGAGATGTTCCTGGAGAAGCCCTTTTGAATAGGTTCTGCCGTATCAAAATAAGAGGACAGTACCTTCCCCTACAGCCCTAAAAAGGGTGACAGAGATTGGCAAACACATGCAGTTGTTATCCTGTCTGAACACTGGTAAAAAGGGACTATTTTTTACCCCCATCCCAGCCAGTGCTTCCCAGGCTGGTTCCTCAAAGGGAAGTACAAGTATGAAGAAAAGCACAAACACCCAAACTCATAGAAGTCTTGGAGGAAAAAAAAGTGTTAAGAGCATTAGAATTTCTGAAGCACCTTAAGGCTTTGGGCTGAAAAGAGAGACGGGCAGAGAGGAAACTCATCAAGTTCAAAGGCAAGTGCAGGATCCACCACATAGGGAGGAATAACCCAAGGCACAAGGACAGGCTGGGGGCCAGTGAGCTGGAGTGCAGCTCTGCAGAGAACAACCTGCACCAGCTGCCTTTGCTGCAAGGGCCCAAGGGTGCCCTGTACCATGTGAGAGCATTACCAGCAGGTTGAGGGAAGTACTGCTTCCTCTCTGCTCAGCTCTGGGCAGATACCCGGAGAGCTGGGTCCAGAACTGGACGGGCTTCCAACCTCAGCTACTCTACGATAAACTTGATGTTCATCTTCTACCTTCATTTCACTTCACAAAACAGCACAGTGCAACACAACTTACTGAGGCTGATAGAGAAAGAGGTCAATGATGTTGTCTCTCCCTTTAGGATGGTTGAAAAATACAAATAAGGACCAGTGGATAAGCCATGTTCTTTGCTGAAGGGACTGCAGTGGAGAGCTGACAGACTAAAAGAAAACATAACCTCAGTTTCAACTAGGGTACCAAACAAACAACAACAAAAAAAACCCAAAAGCCACCAAAATCCAAAACACAACCCACAGAAAAAAAGTTTGTATGAACAGCTGTTCAGCAATTTGCAATTTTTTCACTGACTGGTTGAGTTTAACTTCCAGCTTTTTAACTTGCCATCTGTTAAAGATAAATCTCCCCAAAGTTGCCATTTTTTTCAATGCCACGTTCCAAATTGTTTGCTAAAATTTGTATTCCATTTCAGCAACTGCACTTATTTTACTTTTCCAGAGATGACCAGTCTAGCACATATAATCATTTCTCTTTTTAATCCTAAACTTTGTTTCATGTCTTCTCCTCTTGTGATGTGATTTAAGCAACTAACTCCAGCTTTTTCCTTTTTCCTTCTTCTCAAAATCCTAAGAGTTTTGTGTCATGCAAAGCAGATACCAGACAGTGATAAAACACCACAATCACTCTCAGACAGAAAATAAGGTAATTATTTTCATTTAAACTAACTGTTATAGCACAGAGTTTCAGCCTAAAGCACATGAACCTACTCCAAATTTCAGCACCATTTCAAATAAAGGTTATAAAGCAACATGTTGAGAATGAATGGACACAGCACTCACAGGAACATGTCAGCTACAATCCTGTCCTAAAAATCCTCAGAGTGAAGAAAAATTTCATAGTGTTACTATAACCATATAGTCTCATAAAGCCCAGGAAAAAAAATTGGGAAAGAAAACCTGTTAGTATAAATTACCTGTCATCAACATGAAAATTTGAGGCAGGGAAGCAAACCAGCTTCTCACACCCTCAAAATTTTCATTTAGGACAGTAAAGTTCTCCTAAGCTATTTCAGATATAGTCACTGGAGTCTCCTGAGTGGACAAAAACTGTAAGGCAGAGATCCTGAGTATGTTAAACAGCTCTAAATTAGTCCTTGCAGACCCACACTTTCCTTTCATTTTTCTTGTACTTGGCCAAACCCAGCAGGAGCTGGTGAGGAAGCTCAACCCAAAATGGTTAAGACTGCTGCAAAACTATTACCTGTATGTCCTCTCACATCCCTGATCAAGTGTAAACTCCTGCAAACTACCGAGCTGCACTGAAGATGTATGCACTAACTCAGTCACTTCCACACAATGATATTTTGCTCTCAAACTTACTCTTGAGAGAAGTTTTTTTTTTTTAATTGGAAATATCTGTAAAAATTAAGAAAAAAGTATTTCAAAGAAGGGAAATACGTCATTTGAAAGATGACAGATTTCAATATTTCTTTGCCATTAATTCTTGAGCCTCTTCCTACTCTGGCACTAAAAATTAAGAAATACATGAGTATATGAATACAAGAGTGTGGCAAACTGCTCCCAAGAAAGCTTCAAAAAGACAACTCTACTAAGCCATCTAACTTCTTATTTACAAAGAAATATATACATTTATTTTTTAAAAAACTTACATTATTATCTATTGTCTCCTTTAATCTTGTGAGATCTTCCATGGCTGCATCCCAATTCTGCATCAAAATTTCAGATGCGAGCTTTCCCCACAGTGAACTCAAAGCATTTCTATCTGTTGCTGGAACCTGTTTTTAAAAAGAGCAAAGTCATTTTTTTTTTTAATTAAGAAGTATTTTCTGGCACTATTTTTAACTTCATAACATGTCAGGCCTTTCTAGACTTTTTTTTTTTTTAAAAAAGCACTTTAGATACAGAAGAACATGAATTAAAACTAGAAAATCTTGCTAGAAGTGAGACAAAATTCCACACAAATTGCAGATTCTCAAGTTAAACAGAAAAGAATAAAGTGGCTGAGCACCAGATGCCATTTTTGTTCTAAGTTTTTGAAACCACATGAGTACACCTGTGAACTATTAACAGACACTTCCTACAAAGCAGGTTCCCAAAAAATTGGTGACAGTAAAGTAACCACATCACACAGGACAGTGCTCAAAGTTCGTCCTACTGATGCTGTGACTAAAGCTTCTTACAGGAGCATCCTGTAAAACAACAACTTTGCAGTCTTAAGTTCTGTTCTCAGAATGGTAGTTGGAAGGTCAAACAATGTTAGTTTTATACAGGAATCAATTACACAAGGTCATTCAGAATGCCAAATTCTATGTGCAGATCACAGTTACAATAGTGCTTTTCATGGATTATATTTCACCAACACAGCTTTAAACAAACCTCCCATCAGAAGGAATAAATGTCTTATAGCAAGCTACAGGGACCAGAATCGGTACTTCACTTTTAGAAATTATTTTTATTTGACATAAAATTATGCTAAGCTAGAATTAAAGAACAAGCAATAGGACAGCTGCAGAATTAAAACGTAGAGAAAGAGAATTTTAGTTTCTTTCTCCAAATATGAAAAGTTGACCATGAGGCAGCAGGGTGCCCTCATGGCCAAGAAGCCAATGGGATCCTAGGGTGCATTAGGAAGAGTGTCTCCAGCAGGTCGAGGGAGGGGATCCTGCCCCTCTACTCAGCCCTGGGGAGGCCACACCTGGAGTACTGTGTCCA
>JAYECN011271189.1:0-29788 GCA_035222435.1 Microcambeva ribeirae | reverse complement strand
CCGTCTCGCCCGGCCCCAGGCGTCGCCGGCGACTGGAAGAACCACTTCACCGTGGCCCAGAGCGAGCGCTTTGACGAGGACTACGCGCGGAAGATGGCGGGGACCGACCTGCGCTTCCGCACCGAGCTCTGAGGTGGCGGCCGCCACGCGCCCCGAAGCCGCTGCCAGGCGTAGGGAGCAAGCGTGAGAGCTGGGCCAGGCCGCCGCCGCGCCGGCCGGGGCTGCAGACAGGCCCGCTGGAGGGAAGGGAAATAAAACGGTCTTATGAACAGCCCCCGAGGGTGCTGGGTCACGTGCTGGTTCCTGGCTCCCTGTTCGCACACGTGCGTCAGACAGCTCTGGGAGGGCGCTGGCAGCCCTGGGCCAGTGATGCGCTGCTCAGAGCCCCTGTGAGGGGCACGTGGGCAAGGCCCAGTGTCCCCTCTGTCGCCCATGGCGGGCCTTTCCAGGGTTATTGCAAGTCCAGCTTGCAGGGGATTTCTGCGCGAGAACACAGGCAGGACACCCGCCTGCTGCGAGCCCGGGAGCCAGGCTGCAACCCCTGCCGGCCCCATGGCCTTTCCCCGCCTTGCTCGCTCCTCCCTCGCCAGCATGCAGCGCGAGCAAACATTTCTCCGCTTGCCTGGCCCTCCCTCTGCATTTCCCCTCCTCGATAAAACCCCCACAGGCCCCGGGTGCGCGGCCGCCCTCCCCGCTTCAGGGTTGCCTGCCCGGGGAAGGAGCAGCAGCGACCCAAGCGGGCACTTGGTGCCTCGCCAGGGTTGGCAGCTGCTGCAGTAACCCCGGGGACCCCCTTCGCAGCGGCGAGTGGGAGCAGCGGCAGCGAGCGCTGCCCCCCCGCCGGCCCCGGCACGATGGCCTCGGCGGACGCGTGGCTGCGGCAGCCCTGTCGCCTGGTGCGCGGCATCCCCATGGTCGGCGCCTTCGCTCACAACTGGGAGCGCGTGGACGCCTTCCAGAGCCGCGCCGAGGACATCGTGCTGGCCACCTTCCCCAAGTCCGGTGAGCTCCCTGGGACCCGGGGGACGTGGCAGCGCCGTGCTAGCGCTGCGTCCCTTGCCTGGCGGCAGCCCTGCGCGTGCGCGTGTGGCGCGGCCAGGACCCGCTCGCCCAGGGGATGGGGTGCGTTGGGGACTGCAAGACACAACCGGTTGGGACCGGCAGGTTGGACCCCCCCCCCCGCTCTGAAGCCGCCGAGCTGCTTTCCCCAGGTACCACCTGGATCTGCGAGATCGTGGACATGCTCCTGCACGGGGGCGACCCCGAGCAGTGCAAGAGGGACGCCATCGAGAGGCGGGTGCCCCTGCTGGAGTTCGCCGTGCCCGGGCGGCTGCCGGCAGGTAGCGGGGCCGGGGCTCGGGTGCGCGCGGGCTCTGAGGCACAGGCGGCCTGGGCACGCAGCGCGGGCGCTCCCGCAGGGACCGACCTCCTGGCCGGCAGGCCCTCGCCCCGCGTGGTGAAGACCCACCTGCCCGCGCACATGCTGCCGCCACCCTTCTGGCTCCACGGCTGCAAGGTGGGCGCTGCCTCTGCCCCAGCGGGGGCTCCTTGCCCTCCGGTCCCTGCCCGCGCAGGGTCCTGCTGCGGGGCGCCTGGGGGATGTCGCTCGCAGGCCCCGCTGACCTCCCTCCAGGTGGTCTATGTGGCCCGCAACGCCAAGGACGTGGCCGTCTCCTTCTACCACTTCCACCTGATGAACCAGCTGCTGCCGCACGCCGGCGCCTGGGCCGAGTACCTGGAGGAGTTCGTGGCAGGCAGAGGTGGGCCTGGGGGCATCACCGGCGCCATGGCAGGGGGCACTGCCCCGTATCCCACCCTCCATCCCTCACCCCGAGACATCTCCATCTCTGCCCGTCACGCAGTGCCCTATGGCTCCTGGTACGACCATGTGAAGGGCTACTGGGAACGGAGGAAGGAGCACCCCATCCTCTACCTTTTCTATGAGGACATGAAGGAGGTGAGACCCCGGGGACAGCAGTGGGGGCAGCAGTACAGGGGCTGCAGCTGAGCGTCCGTGTCGTTCCCGGCAGGACCCACGGCGGGAGATCAGGAAGGTCGCGCAGTTCCTGCAGCGGGAGCTGCCGCCAGCAGTGCTGGACGCCATCGCCCGTCACACCTCCTTTGAGACCATGCGGGACAACCCCGCCACCAACTACACCATGGTGCCTGCTGACCTCATGGACCACCAGGCCTCCCCCTTCATGCGCAAAGGTGAGCGGCACCCAGCCCCTCCTATAGCCCCGCTGCCGCCGCTGCTCACCCCGTCTCGCCCGGCCCCAGGCGTCGCCGGCGACTGGAAGAACCACTTCACCGTGGCCCAGAGCGAGCGCTTCGACGAGGACTACGCGCGGGAGATGGCGGGGACCGACCTGCGCTTCCGCACCGAGCTCTGAGGTGGCGGCCGCCACACTCACCAACCCCACCACCAGATCCCCCGGCCCCTTTTTCTGCCCTCCTTCTCCACCCAGTATCATCTTTTAGCAATGGCACTGCCCCAGCACCCGGTTGCATATCTGTAATTTCCTTGGAGAGGAAAAAACATGATGCGTGTTTTGCAAAAATGGAGTTTGCTGCCTGCATGTTTACTGATTGCCCAAGGCAACCTCTGGCCTGCGCAAGGTTTCCCTCAGCCCCGTGGAGCTTCCCACAGTTTATGTTGTGCTTGCTGCCTCTCTGCCTCCCCGGCCAGGCCTCCAAGGCCTATTCAAAGGCCATTTGGAAGAAGGTGCAGCAGCTCTCCAGCTATCAGGAGTATTTCCAGGAGAGCCGAGTGCCACTTCTGGCAAGCACGCGGGGACACCTTGGCCTGCAAGTCCCCCAGGCGCGTCCCGGCATGGTGGCGCTTCCCGCGCGTGGTGAATAAAGGCGGCTTGCGGCCCCGGCATCGCATCAGCAGGTGTCAGAAAAGCCTCTGCTGAGGTCACACTTTGGGGCTGGCCGGGGGGTGACACGCACCAAGGTTATGGCCGTTCACCTCCCCCCAGCTGCCGGGGCCATGGGGGAGAGGGGAGGTGAGGGGACAGGGACAGACTCTGCGCCAGCGGTGCTGGTCCCCAGCCACAGGGACGAGGACGGGAGCCGCCTGGTTGCCCCAGGGAGGGCTGGGGGGCCAGCAGTTCTCCAAGGGAAGAATAAAGGCCGTGGGCGAAAGGAGGATTTACCGGTCGCTTTTGTGCTGTTCTGCTCCCAGGGACCTGGAAAATCAGCCTTTGCTGCACCGGTCGCCCAGCGACTGAGTCGTCCTTGAGGTACGCCTGGTTCCCCTTCAAGGGAAGCCCTCTCCTCTCCCGGCGGCCGAATCCTAGAGGCACGGAACCCTTGTCATTGTGAGGAGGCCAGAACTGAACCCAGAGCTCGAGGTGCGGCCTCACGAGCGCCGGGTGCAGGGAGCGAGGGCTGCCCGGCTGCAGAGGTTTCCTCAGTCCCCTTGGCCACTATCAGGGAGTTTCCAAAGCAGCGCAGCCAAACAGAAGTAGATAAACGGCACCAGGCAGTGACACAGCGTATAAACACAGCCACGTAGGGGCAATAGGCTTGCTAAATCCTGCTGCCTTAAAAAGAGCTATTTGCTTAATGTTGCAATGGTTTAAGGAAGCTGTGAGTGTGACAGTTGTTTGGCATTGCCAACCCCAGCTGCCTCTGATCTCTTTTCTTCGATACCTGTGCCAGGAAGTAACTTGCCAGGGACTTGGAGGAAATACTCATTACCTGTAGGCACAAAGCGTCCCCAAAGATGCGACTTCTTTCTCAAAGGGGGATGAAATATAGTCCCAAGAGGTCGAAAAATGAGCTGGGAAGTTCACAGGGGGGTCTGCCTTCCTTGGGAATGCTCTGCCAAAGGTACTTGGTTTATGCTGTAATTCCCATTTACCCAAATTCCCCAGGTGGTATCAGCGGGCCTTGTGGTGCCTGAACATGTTCCTGGATTTGGCTCTCCAGGATTAATAGAAGTCCACACAATACATCTAAAAGGGGCGAAAGAAAGAAACCGTATTTGACTTTGTGCTCCATTAATGGAGGAGAGGTGGAGTGAGAACCAGCATACACAGCAAGTGCTAGCAGTGTTAGCTTGGGTCAGACCCAAAGATGCCACCATGGCGCAAGCACAGTATCGCTGACCTCCAGGGTGCCTTTTTGGTCACAGAGTCCTCATGGCCCCAGTCTGGGTGTAAGACGTGGACCTGGGCAAAATCCAGGGAAGGGGTTTTATTGTAAGTCGTAATAAAATAATTACAAATGGCTTTTTGCTTCGCTCTCTGATATTAAAAGCTTCTTTGTGTTCTGTAATTAATTTTTGTGTGTGTGTGCGTTTCTTGGTCACACTATTTTATTGCGTTGTTGATGACTACGGAACAGGCTCTGAACTTCTGTGCCTTCTTATGTTGCAGTATCAATACGAACAATGCTGAGTCAGAAGTGCTTGAAGAGGAGCCAGAAGAAAGAGGGCAGGTAAACACAGACCTGAGCAGAGACCTGAACTGTGGTAGCTTCAGTCACTTCTCCTTTCACACGGAAATGATGCTCCATAAAAAAGGAGCTCCCGGGCTAGACACAGTTCTTCCATGTCCAGTCACTGTGCACAAGTTGCATCAGTATCATGATGTGTTTCTGCAGGAATTCCCCCCTGCCGTTCTTCTCGGACACAGCTGACAAACTACTTGTTTCTATATAATTTGTTCCAGGCACTTTCTTACTCCCACTACATTTCTTGTTTGTGGATGGTCTGGTTCAAAGCCAGGCTTTCCAACGCCCCCACTTTATTCCCTAGATGTGTCGTGTTAGTGTGGACACGTATGTAGATTCAGTCGTGTTGCTGCTGCATCCGCGGTCTGTCCAGACGATACTTTAACGAAACTTCTAGCCACTTTATAATACAGATACAGCTCTGGTAGAATGTAAAACATATAACATGCCACGAATCCCCCCTTTGCAGTCCAGTGTCGATAAGAACTGGGATGATTTTTCTTTATATCTTTTTGGATCTGGTCTCAAAGGGATCCCCGGCAGCTGTTTGCTTCTAGTTGAATAGTTCCAGTAAATCCAGCTAGGAGAGGCCAAAAGGTTGTGTCCCAAAGGTTTTGCATAGACCTAGGCTGCTAAGCCTCGGGGGCAGAAACAAGGATTCGGTTATAATGAGGCCAGAGGAGGTAGCTCAGAAGTAACTGTGTGCTTAAAAGCACAATCTGACAAATTTGAGCAGGATGAAGCTCCCTCGTAAACACGCTTGTAAGACCAGGATCTTGAATCGCTTGGTATGAAAGTGGAGTCTATATTCCCGTTGCTTGTTGACGCCAAGGTGCAAGCATGTGTGGAAATCGTGGTGGAGAGCAGCTCCTCACCGCTCTGCGTGGATGCCCAAGTGCAAACTCCCGCCCCGAAAGTGCGGAAGATGCCTCCCACGTTCTCGCTAGCAGTGGCTCAGGTGCAAACCTCATGGCTCAGCATCGCTGAAGAGGAAGAGGATTTTCCCTTGTACAAGGATGCCGAGGTGCAGACGTCCGAGCTGATGACACTGGAGGCAGAGGTTAGCCTTCCTTCTCCTTCACCCAGCGAGGCTCGTTTGGCCTCCTCCGGCCTGGAAGGACCAGAGGCGCAGGACACAGCAGCCGCCACGGAAATCATGCCCGTGCCTCCAGAGCTGAGAGATGTCGAGACGCAAACTTCTGATGCTGAAATGCCCCTGGGGAAGAAACAGCGCTCCTCAGAATTGCGGGTTGAGGCCCAAGTGCAAACCTCCGGGATGGACCTTCCCAGTCTAGAGGAGGTGCCTCCAGACGCCTCCCAGACGGAGGTGCACAAACAGTCCTCTGTGCCCGAAGTACAGCGGAGTGAGGAGCCCCGCTCGACGTCCCAGCCGGAGCCTCAGGGCACCTCAGCAGAGAAGAAGCTGTCTGAGCCCTCTGTGCATGCTGAACTACAAGAGAAGGGGGAGGCCCCGGCAGCGGTGTCGAGGAAGTCCTTTCTGGCCACCCGCGCCGAGGCTCAGGTGCAAACTTCACATATCGATATACCTGCAGGGAATAAATGGCGGTCGTTCCGCTTAGGTACCGAGGCCGAGGTACAAACTTCCTTCCCAAAACTCTCACTGTCAAGCAGCAGCACTTTGTCCCAGCAAGATACCCAGGCCGCTTAGAGCCTTGAGCACGCTGCACGTAAGAAGTAAGTAGGAAAAGCTGCTTCTGCGATTATTCCCCCCCCAACAGAACTAAGCTTTGCTTTGCTTCTGGATATTTTTTGACCAGAAAGTTAGCAGGAAGATAAGACTTACGTACAATTTGTGGATTCAGTCAAAACCTAGCAGGAAACTCACTTGGGCATTAATTCCTCTATGGGGGCTTATATGTGAATAAATCACTAGTTAGGAGTACGTTGCAATAGAAGAACAGATTAGTGCTTGGCATTAGGGGTGGAGGGAGCTTGTGCCCCACACTCAGAGGGACCCCTGCCCCAAGACAGACTCGGTCCGACTCAGCAGCGAACTAACCTGGTAAGATAGGCGGTTGGTGAGCTAAGCTGGTGTGGTGAAAGGCCTGGCCGTGGGAAGGGACAGACACCTCGCCCTGGAGCCTTCCTCAGTTCGGTTTGATTTTTCCTCTGCAGAGTGGTAAAAACTCCTGGAGAGCCACCCCAGTGCCTGTGCCAAGGCGTCTCTGTGGCATCAGAATGACAATCAGAAGAATCCATAACAAAATCTTAAAGTGAATCAATAAAAACAAGTGAAGTATTATAAATGAAACTTGCAGTGTTTTTGTCCTAGGGTCAGAGGGCAGGGGACTGAGATATCAAGACATAGAATTTCTGAGTCAGTGGGGTTATGATAGGGATGCCAGTTCACTTACCTATGCTGGCACCTTATCGTCGTCCTTGTGGCTAATGTGGAAGTAGGTGTTTAATGGACACGAGTGCGTGTGTCCTGCAAACATTGCTCCTTAAATGATTGCTTCAGCCTGTGCATGGGAAGGAGCCAACTATTAAATGATGCACTCCAGGTTTCACCTCTGTTTCCTACCCTGGCACTGAACCTTCGAGGTGCTGGTTGCCACCAAAGTATTAGGAAAGCCATATGGATGTGCCATGCACACTGTAGTCCCCATTCCGCGAAATGGGGGAGTTACACACGTGGCAAACACTAGTCTTGTATTCCTTAACTTTTGCATAACTAGCCTTACCCTCAAAGAACCTGCAGTCATGAAAGCTGGAGACTGCATCCATTTCCATAGCAAACCTTAGATTACTAAGGATTTTGCTAGACATATGAAATACACCACTTCACATCAGCCTCAGTGCTTAGCCCTGCTTTCCTCATGTTTATTGGATTTTGCCCCGTAATCCTTTCAAAATGTTTATCTCCTTTTTGCATTAAGAGTAACCTGAGCATCATCCTTCTAAGCCACAGAGATAAGTAGAATACAACCCTCCAGAACCAGTTCCACTAGTAGGAGTTCTCATTTTCTACAGAGTAATTAGGTAACGATGATTTAGAAACAAAACCCCAAAAAAATCAGAGGAACTGGCAGCTCTCAATCTCCCTAGGCTTGCCCTTGCAGGGAAACATCACGAGCTGTATCAATGCAGTCCTATAGCAAAGCCTTCACATACTCTAACCAATTGCCAGAACAACTTTCCTTAAATTTCCTATAGGACTTTCCCAAGTAAGCTCAAGGGACCCAAAAGAAAAAAATATGAAACTAAATGTAAAGGTCTGTGGAGAGATCACAGAGGAACTCGTTGCTGTTAGTACACTGGGGTTTATCATTGCTCCAAATTCTGGAAGTTTTGAAAGACCCAAGTTGAATATTATGGGCAGAACTTCAAAACCATGGAGGCCTATCTACAGGTTCCTGCATCTCCATGTCCCTAAAACCATGTCTTGGTTTCCAGAATCAAGGACTACACACAGCACTTACCAGCAAGGTCAGTATACGGACTTTTGAAAAGCTCTGCACTTGAAGGCAAAAGATTGCCTTGGCTTCTGTGGATAGTTTCTGAGCAAGTCTTTAGCATCTGCTTTCTAAAAGGTGCCGTTTTCCTAGCTAGGATCCTAATGAAATAAATGTTTGCAACCACTTAACAGTCGGACAACATTCCTGAGTGCAAATTCCTTCTGAGAATCTGGCTCTGTAATAATGTTATAATATACACAGGAAAGCTAATCTTGACTATTGAGTTACTGGAGCATAACAAAGCAAGGAATAATCCCTTGAATACATGCCTCATTGCAGTCAGCCCATATTGTATTACTTTCTCCCCATTGCATAGTCCCATTCAGAGCAGAATGTATTTAAGCACCTTATGCCTATGTCAAAACTCTCCATTGCTGCTGAGGTGCCTTAGGCAAGCAGCAATGGACAGGAGCTACCTGGTGTAACACCTTCGTATCCAGAGCGTGATGTTCTCTGAGCCCACAAGGCCCCACTAGGTAAGACACAATGACTTGAACTGATTGCACTGTTTCATGTGTGGGTTTTAGAGTGGTTTTATTTTGATTCCTGGTGGTTATTGCCTCCTGCGATGGTTATTTCAGGACATAGTGACTTACTTACATGCAAGCAGTGAATCTCCAGACAAGAGCCATCCCAGAAGACGTGGGATATTATGATAAAAGTCACTCAGCAGAGGCCAAGTAGTCAGGGCACAGATGAGCTTGTCTTTGGTGACATCAAATGCCATTTGTGACGGAGACACCCTGGTGAGGCTGGCATACTGTTATTGCTGTATGTTGGCATTATTATCACTGAGGTGTAAGGCATGCTTCCCTCTCAGCACGGAAAACATCAATACTACGAACCTGACCATGACGAAGCGTGGTGTTTCCAAGGCCGCATGCTGATGACAGGCACCTAAAGGTACTGTGTGGCCTCTCCTTCTCTGGCCTACCTGGCACTGCTAGTCAACAGAGCGAGGGAGGTGAATTATTTAGGTACCAGAGCTTGCACTGTGGTGTGTGTGTCTGTGGCTCACTTGCTGTTTGTACCTTGATGAAAGTGCACCAACTTGAATTAATGTTGAAGCCTGGAGAGGGGGCAATTCCTGGCCCAGGCTAGAGTATATTTGACAGTAAATTATTTACCAATAGTATGTGTTGGTAGGTCCACACAGCTAAAGAAGGATGGGGGAGACTTAACGGTATCTGTAGTATCATTTGTTGCTGCAAGTCCTGTCACAGGGTCCCGTAGGGTTGCACTAAGTATCCTTTTTTGTCTTTTCAGTTCAGAGACCAAAGGTGTTCGAGGTCCATTACTCTGTCGTGGCTTTAAAAGGTCTCACTTGGGTGGTGGCAAAGACCTGCCTTTGCTGAGGGTGCTAACAAAGCTCCGTCACGTGTGACGTGAAGATTGAGTGTTCTTGGCTGGAAGAGAAGGCTCCCAGGCTATCTAACCCTTTACACTACCATGGCCACAAAAACCCAAGGCTCAAAGAAACACCTCCAGCTACTATCTTTTCTGGTGGCTTTTGTAGGGTTGGCCTTCAGTGGGAACGTGTTGGTCTGGCCAACAGAAGCCAGCCACTGGCTAAACATCAAGATAGTTATACAGGAGCTAATCCATCGCGGCCATGGCGTCACCATCCTGGTCTCGAACGCTTCACTCTTCATTAAACCCAGGGCTGAGGCTGCGGAGAAGTTTGAAGTGTATACTGTGCCCTTCAAGAAAGACAAAATCAAGAACCTGATCGAGGATATAGTAGCGCTGTGGCTGAACCACAGACCAACTGCTTTGACTTTCTGGCAGTTTTATAAGGAGCTGGGCAAACTCTCCATAAACTGGAACCAGATAAATAGGCAAATGTGTGATGCGGTGCTCACCAACCGAGAGCTGATGGCCCGGCTTCGGGCGGCCAGCTACGACCTGCTGCTGTCCGACCCCGTGACTCTCTGTGGCGACCTCGTGGCTCTCAAACTGGCAGTGCCCTTCGTGTACTCGCTGCGCTTCACCCCGGCCTCGACGGTGGAAAGGCACTGCGGCAAGATCCCGGCCCCGCCGTCCTACACCCCCGCAGCCCTCTCCGAGCTCACAGACCGCATGTCTTTTGGTGAAAGGATAAAAAACATAGTGTCTTACCACTTGCAAGACTACGTTTTCCAGAGCTACTGGGGAGAATGGGATACGTACTACAGCAAGGTCCTAGGTAAGCCTTCTGTTATTTCAGTTGCTCATTAAACAGCCTCCCACAACATGACTCACGCCTCTAGGAGCCAGAAGAAGGGCAGGGGGCAAAGCCAAGGGCTCAAAAAATGAGCCAGGACTCAAATGATACCTGACAGGTCTGTGAACCGCGGGCCAGCAAGTAGGTGCATTTTATTATTTCCCTTAGTGGAAAAGGAAGTGGCGATACAGCCAGGTCGCCCATGTCAAACCAAAGGAGGTTTCCCTCTCCAGGAACTGCTTGCTGAGAAAGTAGCAGAATTTGAGCCCTTATCCCTGCCCAGACCACCGCAATGAGGAGGGTTGGTGAATTAGATCCCAACCTTGACGCTCTCGGCAGCAATACTAAAATCCGTTGCAGCTTTATAACAGAGATTGCCCTGGTATCACTGGTCATTTAAAACCAATCCTCCCTGCACAAAACAAGTTCTTCATGCTCAGGCCTTTGCTCTGTTTTCAGCAAATACGCAGAAATATAAGTTTACCTAGGGATTACTGACACGGCCAAAGAGCTGTTTGAAACGAGCCTGTGCTGACCCTGTGAAACGGAGCCTTTCCAAGTCTCACGGGGCTCAATCCCCCACGAGCGCTCGCACGTCACAGGACGTGACAAACACACCAGACTCCTGCCCACAGCAGGGCGGGTGACTCCTGACAGCCAGGCTTATGCCAATGCCTGCATTTTCTTCCGGGGGGATCAGGAAAGGACGCTCTGGCCACTACTGAAGCAGAAGCAGGACAGCCTGCTTTGGCTGACAAGGAGCAAGAGATTCTTGGGTGGCAGCCCAGCGATGATGTTTTTGGCACAGTGAGAAGGGCTTGCTTTATTTCTTAGTTGCAGAGCAGAAATGTGCAAGATTACAAATGTTCAGTAGATTCTCTGGTTCCACTTACGGTGCATCATTGGCACCTAGTGGCACAAAGCACAGGTTGCATTATCGCGTTCCAGCTCCCCAGGAGGCAAGTTTTGTGGAGACAACCTTACTGAGACACTGAGTTCCTCATGTTCACGCCTAGATTCACCCACGTGGAGGACCAAACTTTCTAGCTGCAACCTGGATTTGCCACATCAGTGTGTTACAAACACACCGGCATTATAACGCCAAATAGTGCCCGTGGAGCAGGTGAACTTCTTTGCTGGGTGCCCAGATGCTGTCTGAACATCAAAATAGATGAAAATTTCCCCTCTTCTTAAAAAAATAATGCTCCATGCCTGTGGGTAGGCAAGAGCCCTGAGGTGGGCAAGAGGAGACAGCAGGAGACAGGCCAGAGAGACTGCACATGGGGCCCCCAGCTCTGCCCGCTGTCTGAGCGAAAGCACCGCTTCCAGTTTCACCAAGCTGTTTTCCATCACATGTCACCTCTCCAGGGAAAACATTATCCAGGATTTTGCAATAGCTACTTTGGCTCCTTGCCTACGTAGGCAAGGCGGAGTCACGCGGGACTGGCCTGGGCTGGCCTCCCTTGCCGGCTTGTGTCAGAGGAGGGCCACGGGCATGTAACTGCACAAGTCACGCCATGGCCGGGAAGGAGCTGGTGGTTCTGTGGCTGCTGGCGGCGTTGGGCTGTGGGTATGGTGGGAAAGTGCTGGTGTGGCCCGCCGACAACAGCCACTGGCTCAACATGGACTACATCCTCCGGGAGCTTGTGGCCCGGGGCCATGAAGTGACAGTGGTGATACCTTCATGCTTCCTCATCGTCGATCCCAGTAAGCCCTCGCCTTTCAAGTTCGAGGTGGCTGAGGTGCAGATCACCAAAAAGGAGATGGCTGACTTGCTGGATGAGGCTTTCTATTTTTGGATTTACAAGCAGAGCAAGATGCCCGCCTGGGAAGTGTTTTATCAGATGACCCAGATGATGTTCAACATGAGCTACACGAACATAATTATCTGCAAGGAAATCCTGAAGAACGAAGCACTGATGGAGAGGCTGAGTGACGCTGCCTTCGACATCCTTCTGATCGACCCTCTGGTGCCGGGCGGGGAGCTGTTTGCACTGAAGCTGGGCATCCCCTTCGTGTACACCTTCCGCTTCTCCTTCGGCAACACAGTGGAGCGGCTCTGCGGTCAGCTTCCCGCGCCACCTTCCTTTGTGCCAGCCGTCATGAGCCGCCTGACCGACACGATGTCCTTCACGGAGAGGCTGGTGAACATCTTCGTCTACACTATTATGGATATCATGTATCACAGCATTTTCGGGAAAGCCTGGGATCAGTTATACAGTGATGTTTTAGGTAAGGCTGCTCCTGCTTTCAGAGATTGCATCTGCCCTGAACCTAAGACTATAGACCCAGAGCCTGGTGGTTAAGGTACAAGTTGGGAGCAAGGCAATCTTGGCCTCCTTTTACTCTTCCAGAATCCCTTTGTCATGCTGAGCAAGCCAAACAGTTACAAACCTACCCTGGCTCCAGCTACACTGAGGCAGCCAATGCCCTGCAGCCCCTTTCAGGCTGGGTAAATGGTGCCAATGCCACTTAAAAGAAAATAACACAGCAATTGTATACATACACCAGGCTTGGCTGACACCACAAGCAGTAAATTAGCACCACAATCCCACCAAACACAAAGCTTTTGCTCTTTTAAACAAAGAGATAAAAGGCTAGGAGTGGTTTTAGCTTTGTCTTTTATTTTTTTTTATTATAAGTGTTTTATAGCGATAGCAGATGTTTAGTTAATTCGGAGTATATTTATTTTCTTTTTTCTTTTTTTTAACAGCAATTATAGCAGCAGATCTACTATGATTTGTTTTAGGGAGTTGTCCCAACTATGAGGAGGAAGTAAGGTGAAAACAGTCTTTGAACTGGGGGAAAGGGTAACAGCACTTCAATACGAAAGCTCGAAGGGATTTTATTGTTCTGGGGTGGGATGTGATTCGGCAGGAAGCCCTACCACAGGAGCGCTGAACTCTGTTTTTACGTGGGCTGCGTGTTGTGCTTGGCGGGGCTGAGGAAGCACAGCGCTGGCAGACGCACAGTTTTTTGCAGTTTTATGCAGCTTCCATGCAGTGCTGGCTGCGGGGACCATGGACTGCTTGGAGAATGTCAGCCTGCATTTGATGTGGTGCTGGTGCTGCTCTGAGACTGAGCCCTTCCGCTGATGCTCCTGAGGTGGAGAGGGAAACAAGGGACTTTGTTATCAGTCCTACTATGGCATTAAATTCCCCATCGTTACGCCAGGGAGCTCAGAGGGCAACTGCAACAGGAAAGCCCCATGTGCATTTGGACAGGTGCTTTGCTTCCCCTGCCGCACCGCCATAGCATCTTGGCAAAAGCAAATGCTTTCCAAGTTACGTTTTCCTCATGCTTTGGAAGTCTCAGGGAGAGAGCAGAAGTGTCAGCTTGCTTCTTGAGCAGGGCTGATGTTCCCAAGAGTGTGTGCCCTCTGCCAGGACTGCGTCCTTGCAGGCACGGGCAGCGTTGAGCGTCCGTGACGCCCGGCTGCAGAGGACTAGAGTTCGTTGTGGGCTAGGCGGCAGTCACAGCAGGGCATTCTGTTGATGCTCAGTAAACGAGGAGGTAAAGATCGTTGCTGGCTTTACAGGCAACTTGGTTTTTACAGGGCAAAGGAGTAGTCAAGTGATAACACCGGGTTAATCACATCACTGCCCCAAAGGGGCCACGGGGCCCTTCTGCAGCTCGAGTTCCTGCTTGGCATGGGAACACGTAGCTTTGCCTTGAAGACGTTATCAGGGCAAACAGCGATTTGCAGGGCTCCGAAGTGCTTTGCGTCGCCACGTGAGGGTAATTTCCAAAGGTTAGGCCGGCGCTCTGCAGGAGACTCCAGCACGGGATTTACCGCTTGCCCAGCTTCCTGCAGCAGTATCAGGCTTTGAGTGCCGACATGCCCTCCCACCAAGGCGGACAGCAAGTGGTTCTCGTTTTTATTGGTTGGCTCCAGAGGTGTTTACAAGGCAAAAGAGCGCGGCTGCTTCCGGAGCAGCCAGACCCGAGTTGGATTCCCACTCAGCATGAGGGGGCAGTGGTTCCTCTGGCTGCTCTGGGCCTGCTCGTGCTGCTGGAGCCGCGGCTTTTGTGGGAAGGTGGTGGTCTGGCCAACCGACGCGAGTCACTGGATCAACGTGAAAGTGCTGCTGGAGGAGCTCGTTCAGCGGGGCCACGAGGTGACTGTGCTGGTGCCCTCTGTCAATCTGCTCATCGACTACCAAGACCCCTCCTCCCCCTTCACTTTTGAAGTCCTGGAGGTGCCTTTTACCCAGGAAACCCTGGATGCCATCATGGAGGACTTTCTCAGTACCTGGGCGGACGGGTCAGGTGACCTGTCCTTCTTGGAGCACGTGTGGAAGATGGAAAAGGACATGGAGGTCTTCACAGACACCTCGAAGGCCGTCTGTGACACCTTGTTGCTGAACCCGCAGCTCATGGCGAAGCTGCACGAGGCCAAGTTTGATGTTCTGCTTTCTGACCCCATGGCCGTTGGCGGTGAGCTGGTAGCAGAAATCCTGGGAATCCCTTTTGTTTACAGCCTCCGCTTCTTTATGGGGAACACGGCGGAGCGGCTCTGCGGCGGGCTGCCCTCCCCACCTTCTTACGTGCCTGGCAGCATGGTAAGGATGACAGACCAGATGTCCTTCATCGAGAGACTGCAGAATGTCCTCTTCTACCTTTACACGGACTATTATCACATAAAGTTTTGGCGAGAAAGGTGGGATAAGTACTACAGTGATTTGTTAGGTAAGGCGTGCGGCTTCTTCTTTTGCACTGGCTGCGCCCTTTGAACGTTTTGGGAATGCGGCCAGTTCTGCATTTGAAGGCTTTATGAAAGTCGAACTTGAGCTCTGGATGCATTGATTCGTTGTCATGCAGATACCTGATTTTTCTTTTAAACAACCTTCTAAGCAGAGTCCTGTTTCTGTGCCAAATCTAAACATTGACGTTATCAGCCTTTTATCAGTCTCTAGTTTATAGCTCAGACCTCTGTCAGTGATGCTGCTCTGGGTGTGCGCTTCCAGGGAGCTGGATGCCCATTTTAGTGCCTCCAGAGGAGCCTGAGGCCAGTTACCATCTCCTAGTTTTGAGGACAGGTACAACTATAACTGGGGAGGCAGCAGATACACACTGGAGGGCAAATACCTTCCTGCGTGTGCAAGGCATGGGAAGCGGTGGAGGGATAACTCAGTTCTCATGTCGCTAGTGGAACTCACTTGGAACACTGGTTTTGGACAACTGAAAAGCAAAAAAACCGCACTCTTCATTCATGGTTTGCATTAGCAGGTACCGTCTCGGCTCCCTGTTTGGTACAGGATGCTAAGCATGATTTTTTTTGTTTCATTTTCCCCAAGAATAAATGCCAAGAGCTATCACCTTCCTCCTTCCCATATAATTTACACTTTGAAATACAGACTTTTCTTTCAGTATATGCATGGACTGTTTGTTTTAACCTCATACAGCTCAAGCCTGTCTCTGTGTTTATTAAAAAGAGGCCTTCTTTTAGTTCAGCAGACTTCGTATCTTGTACAGTGTATCAGCATTTGGGCAGATAAGGAAATCTGTTCTGTTGCCCTCCAATCTCTTCCTGTATTTCCCAGAACTCTTCCCTGACCTTCCAAACCAATCCCTGTTGCCATTATTGAATTTTTCTATTGCTCAAGACTTGATTACTTTACAACCTGGTATACAAGCGCACCTTATGTCACTCTGACTGTTATGCAAGCTTTTCTTCCATTATAAGTTAATTTTCATTCTAGCAACTGGGTAATCACCCTCTACATTTTCTTTTTTTTTTTTTTTAAAGAGATTCCTAGCATAATCTGTAATGATGACCAGGTAGTAACCAAAGATGTCCTACAGGTATTTTTTCTCTTGCTCGTTATGCTGCTTGATTACTCTTTACTTTGGACTGGCTTCACACAATCATTAACATTTCTAACCCTTTTATTCCCTTGTTCCACACATTGGGACAATCCTGCAGAGGTAACATTCAAACGGTATCTGAGAACACGTATTTTTTTCCAAATGGAAGCTAAACTACTTTTTTTTTTGTTCCATTAGATTTTTTTTAATTTTTTGCTAGGCAGATTTTGCATAACATTATTTTCACACATCCAATGGTTTTGGCCAATTATTTTCCAAGATGTGTCAGCAGGAATTTTGTGCTGGTCTCCAGGAGAACCAGGGCTGGCTGTACTTACCTTGCACTGCAATTTGAGCAGCCAGAGTCACCATCTGATAAAGCGCACGAGAGCTTCACTAAAACTTCTCTCCTCCTCAATGACTAATCAACTTTGGGATTTACTTTTTTATTTCATTCAGCCCTAAATTTTCTATGATTACTTTGTTGCCCAAAGCGAGTTTTTGCTGCCAGCACAGGTAGCAAAGGCTTCCAAAAGTGTAAGAACTGTATCCTTATCACAGAAACTAAATGCTTCCTACATACTCAGGTACTTCCTACATACTCAGGTACTGCTCTCAACCCATCCTAAAGGTTTTATATTGTTTTAAAGATGTTATTGCCTCATGCAAGGTGATGTGTCAAGGTGAAACAGGAGCCAGGGCTAGGAATAGGTTTGGATTTGTCCCCATTTTCATTTTGTGCTTAACTTGATAGATCGTACTAAAGGGAAATGCCAGGAGACAAAGGTAAGGCTTTTATTTCGCAGTCTATAGCAAAGAAGACTCCTCGCGCGTGTGTCTAAATGCCTTGTGCTTTTCCCATAGGAAGGCCCACAACCCTGTGTGAGACAATGGGGAAAGCAGAGATGTGGCTAATTAGGACATACTGGGATTTTGAATTCCCACGTCCTTTCCTGCCCAACTTTGAGTTTGTTGGAGGACTCCACTGCCAGCCTGCAAAGCCATTACCAAAGGTATCCTGACTTTGTTCTGCTCCTGGTTTACATGCCCAGCAGAAAAAGAGCTGTATATCTTTGTAACAGCCTGCTCTCACTGGAGGTACTCATAAACCATCATCTTCTCCGTGATGAACTCAATAGTTTGTGCTCTGTTTATGGAAGTCTTTGCAATTTGAAGTGCCTCTTTGTGCTCAGCATGATTTCTGCCTCTCCTAGGAAATGGAAGAATTTGTCCAGAGCTCAGGAGAACATGGCATCGTGGTGTTTTCCCTCGGATCAATGGTCTATAACCTAACCGCTGAAAAAAGTAATGTAATTGCTCGTGCCCTCAGCCAGATTCCACAAAAGGTGAATTTCTTCTCAGTCTGAAACATAACCTATTCCCCCCTTTCTTTTTTTTTTCCCTGCATTTGCTGCATTCAGCAAGCCCTTCACAGTCTGGCAGGCCTGATTTTCATCTGCATCTCTGCTGGCTCTTTCATGTGCAAGAAGCTGAACTTTACAGCTGAACTTTTACACTTTAGTGTTCTCCTCTCTTTAAACCAAAGCACACTGAGGTGTGTTTATAGGCCACAATATAAAAAACACCCTAAGTAGAAAGTACATAAAAACCAGCCTAGTACATAATAAGCTAAACTGGAGCAGAAGTTACTTGAATCACTGAGAAGAGGTGTATGCCTTTGAGATAAAGACCTACCCTTGGTGGCATAAGATAGAAAAGCATGTGAAAATCAGTATGTTTATCTTAACGTCCTCCTGTTTAAGGTTCTCTGGCGGTACAAAGGAAAAAAACCAGAAGCTCTGGGCCCCAACACCAGGATTTACGACTGGATACCTCAAAACGACCTGCTTGGTGAGAATGATTTTATCCGAGTTGGGTTCGGTCCTTACCAAAATGGGTTCCGTGTTCTTCCACCAAAACCAAATGAGAATCATGCAAACGAGCGACCTAACGCTCGCGGCTACCGTTATTTCCGTACCTTAAGCAGACGAGGTTTACCCTCCTCCCCCTTAATTTCCTAGTGCAAAGGCTACGTTTGACCTGAAGGTGCCTAGCTAAGCAGTGTGCATGCCCTGATGCTGATCCAGCAGTTCCCTCCTCAACCCTTGGGCTTCCCTGGGTGATTTGCTCTTGGCCCAGCGAACGCTGGGCAGCAGTTGCTGTTACGCACTTCTCTCCTTCGCTGTTCCAGGCCATCCTTTGACCAAGGCCTTCATTACTCATGGTGGGACCAATGGCATCTATGAAGCTATCTACCACGGGATCCCCTTGGTGGGGATGCCCATGTTTGCTGACCAGCACGACAACATTGCTCACATGAGGGCCAAGGGAATTGCAGTTGAGCTGGATTTTGGCACGTTGAAGACACAGGACCTAGTTGATGCATTGAATACAGTCATTAACAATTCCACGTGAGTTTTGTTACTGCATAATAGTAGGATTGGGTTTTCATATATTGGGTTGTTAATGTGAGACATTCTGCTGGCTGTTCCAGGAGCCCAAAGTGCTTATGAGCTGGAATTCGATGCCTTTCAAATAAAATAGATCGTTCATATGAGAGTGTTTATGTTAGGCACCTCCCTATTTTCTGTGAATCAGCATCTTGTGGAAGAGAGATGAATAATTCCATTTTCTCAATACTGTATTTTTATGATCCCTTTGGAGAAAATAGATCTTGGAAAGCCCAAAGCAGCTCCCAAGATAGTTTTCTGTTTTCTCTTTTCAATGTTCATGGCTATTACAGTCTTCAGAGGGTATGGGTGACAATACTAGTCATTTTTGTGTTGGTGGTTGAAACAATAACTGAAGTAATTTTCCTTTACAAAAGACTTGCTTTGTCTATTAGAATCTGTAAAACTATAGGCAAACAGGAGCAAATGGGGCTAGTTTCAAATATATATAATAACACTGATCAAAGGCAACAGGACAGTGAGCTGAGCATGGGCTCCTTGAGGAGCTATGAAAAATCTCCTTGCTTTCTTCTCTTTTCCTCAGCTATAAGGAAAACGCCCTGAGGTTATCCAGGATTCATCATGACCAGCCTATGAAGCCTCTGGAGAGAGCAGTCTTCTGGATTGAATTTGTCATGCGCCACAAAGGAGCAAAGCACTTGAGACCAGCTTCTCACCATCTCACTTGGTACCAGTACCACTGCCTGGATGTTCTGGCCTTCCTGTTCATCTGCATAGCCATCGTTGTCTACATTCCTGTCAAATGTTGCCTATTCTGCTGCAAGAAGCGCGGCAGAGTAACAAAGAAGAAGAAAGAATAAATGTGTTCTTCCCCTCAGCATTCTTCGTAGGCTGATCCAGCAAAGCATTTACGCACACTCCTCAGTGAATAGCTTTATTGGGATACGTATCCTTCTATGCTGGACACACCAAGTACCACCTTTTGGAAGAGATGGGCTAGAAAGCAGTTCTGCAGAAGAGCTGCTTGCCTAGCCAGTTTGTAGATTACAATAAATTGCCCCCCTGGCCCAAGTAAGATTGAATTAAAGATGCTTAATCACTTGAACTGCTGGTTACACAGGGTTCCCAGAATGGTAACTGCTGCTTTGATTTCTCAAATGAATTGTGGTATGCTTCAGAAATACAGCCTTCATGGGTGTTCTGTTGTGATCCCTGAACGTGGGACTCATCTCTTAGCTTTAACTCCTTCCTTCTCTGTATCATCCACCCCTACCGAGCCCCATCTGACTCTCTCTTTTTCTACAGTCTCCAAATAAAGAGGGAAAATATCTCAATTCAGGCTATATCTATGATACTTTAATTCAACTAGGTTCAGTAAGCTTATTGAATTTGATAGACTCATCCTATTATTGATGGGCAAATCTCATATAAGAAAATATTTCCACGTGGGAGTCAAATATTTTGCATAAAATATGTTGATGCTGTCTCTAGCTTTATACACTAAAATACACAAAACAAACTCAGTTCACAGCACCAGAATTATCTGGCCAATCCAGTACTGCCATTTACAAACATAGAACTAGAGCACTCAAAGAGCACGGTAGAGTTGGAGGACTTTAAAGCATGTGTTATAATAAGGAAGATCCTTATTAAAGTTTATGAAGCAGTCACTCTTGACAGTGGCACACAGGCAAGTTCTGGGATCTAGGAACTTGCCGGAGAAACTCAACTTCCAGTTTTACATTTCTTTTTTTTTCCAGTTCTGCCACTGCCATTTACATTCAAATATATCCTAATTAAGAGAACTTGCAAGTGCTGTAGAAATCACTACCAAAAAAAACCTGTGGAGACAGTCTGGACCTTGCAGGGTGTGAACAGCCTTGTAGAAGAACGTATTTCTGGGAGACGGATAAAACTATTGCTGAGGACAGTCTGTTAACAGCTTTAAGATCTTTTGATTAAACTGAAGGGATATGGCTTTACAGATCCTGCGTTTTGACTACTTCACTGTAGAAACAGAAAAGCATTTACCTTTTACTTCAGCAGCTCTTTCACAGAATTCAAGCTTCTGGATGAACTTCAACATTTTTGAATACAAATGCTTTTCCAGAACTGTCAAAACCTATCCAAGCTGGCAAGGATCAAGAAACCCGAGCTGGAAATTCAATTGTTTCAATAGTTACCAATTTATTTTTATAAAAAAATGGTAGCAATGTAGAATACAGCAATATTTTCTGGTTCCACACACGCAGGTTGTGAACATTCCAAGCAATGTGTACATTTTGGAAGGAGGCTAGACAAGAGAATTGACCGAAATGTTACTGAACGCAGGAAGGTTTTTAAAAAAGGTTAAAAATTAGGTATCAATAGTGTCTTCTTAATATTGCTTTCATTATTGAAGACTGAAAAAAACACTTGACTTTACAGATAAGGTTAAAAAACAGAAAGGGGAGGGGAAAAAAAGGAAAAAAAGAGGCTGCTACAACACTGCCATACAGTCAAAAAAATCATACTTCAATATTTGCATACTTCATAGCAGCATTTTCCCACTGAGCCACATGAAACTATGGTAAGAAAACATCAAAGCAAAAAAAAAAAAAAAAAAAAAAAGAAAAAAAGGCAATTATCCATCAGTATTCAAAAACCTAGAATGAAGTCACTAAGTAAATGAACACTTACTGAGAATTAATCAATATCTACATTCTGAACTGTTTCCCATTCTGCTCCAATAAAAACGTCAACTCGAGTGTCAGCTTTGTGTATTCTATTTTTTGGCCGATTTGAGTTTTTCCAGTTCGTAGTTCACTGCATGCTTGGAATAGACAGGGTCAATATAAATCCTTCTACACAACGAACTTTAAGGAGACAGCTGAAAATAAAATGTACTACTTGTAAACACACAAAAAAATACAAGCTTTTTTTTGTTTGTTTGTTTCAAGTGACCACTGGTTCCAGCTGGATTATCTTCGGTATCTACCTCTTTCACCTCTGTCTCTATCGCGGTCACAAATCCTCTCTCTCTCTCGCTCCCGATCCCGGCCTCTGTCACGTTCTCTGTCTCTTCTGTTATCTCTAGGACGGTCCCGCTCCCGCTCCCTCTCTCGAGGTCTGCTTCTCCGACCGCTGACAACTGCTTGCGTGCGTCGAAGGAAGTCATCTACCCTCATGTCGTAGTCGTGCTGTGATGAAAGGACAGCTCAGTTTACTTCCTCTCCGTGGTTAAAATCCTGTCCCCACCCTTGTCCATGTGACTGGCTCTAACTTTTGCGAAAGCCTGGTGCATGGATATATGTCGCAAGTCCACATTAACTGATAGCTGCAGCACAAATTTCTTCCTTCCTCTTTAGGGCAGCACCATATATCTGTGCTTTCAATATACGAAGCAGAAAATGGAGAAGCTGGGGTTCAACACCAGATACCAGGAAGAGACCTCAAAGCTAAGCAGCCTGCAAGGCTGTCTAACAAAAGTTATTTGTTTAAGGATCAGCCCTGGTTTTGATGTGCCTGTGCAAGTTATAAAATTCAAATTTTTCTGCTGATAAAGTAACTTGCTGTGTCCAAGTGATGTTACAGGCACACCCTTATTCAAACTGGTCTTCAATTAGAAAAAGTTCCCAATTTGACAAATGGAAGCCATTTTGACCAAAAAATAAAACCAAACTTGTTAATTTAAGAGAATGTCCTGGGAATTCTGCACTTCTACCTCACCTGTAGGAGAAAGGCTTTTCAAAGATGATGCTGGAAGTCTCTAGTTAATTTAGAAGATTTAATCTTCTAAACTGCAAAACCAAAAGAAACAAACTGTACTGTTAAGACCTATACTTTCAAAAACACCAAATCTTGGATTAAGCTAGATTAACCTACATATGCACTCAGGTTTCCTCCCACTCCTGCTCTGGCCTGCAGACTTCTCTGCCCCTTCTGCCTCTGTGGACACTTACTACTCGTTTGTCTCTGTATCTTGCTTCATGTGGTACGGGATGATGTCCTGAGTACGGAGGGTGAGCTTGAGGTGGAGGTGCATGGTGCTGATAGTAAGGGTGGTGCGGTGGCTGCTCCATACCCGGATACGGTGGCTACAAGAAAGTTACATGGAAGTTTGTTGAATACTCCAAAGAAAAAGCATGTACACAAAGCTTAGAGCTGGGAAATTAAGGGGCAAAAAGTTATCTTTCATTCAAATGGAAAACATGACATCTAAACACAACCTATCACAGCTTAGCAAATGTAATGCAGAGTATTCTTATGAAGTCTGCTCATTTTACTACTGCTCCACCAATGCTTATTTATAAGTTTGACCAAAACACCCCAAAAGACATCTTCCTTCCCTAGCTGCCTCAAAACAATACTGTAAACAAGATTTTGCTAATTAATTTTGCTTTCCCCACCCCTTCTAAGACCTATGCAAAAAGAATGAGATATTTTGTTCAGATCAGCATGGTTTCACTAGAATGAGCTGTTTCAATGCCATTCCCTATGGAAACGATCCCACTTAAAAAAGAACAAGATTACTTTACAAGACAAGTAATTTGACAAATGGCTACTAGACTACTACTATTTTTGAACATCTTTTCGCAGCTACATTCCACCTCTTATCCACAAGGCCTTTCTTGCAATTATTACCAAAGTGTCTTTGCTTGCACTGTGGTTCAAAAAGGAAGTGAATAGAAGTGCTGGATTTTAGGATAACTCCTTGGACAACATGTAGAATGGGGAAGAGGTAGACAAATGATGGAAGAGTTTGAAGGGTTAGCTCTGTTCAAAAAGAACATTTTCCTCCCAGTCTCACAGCCTTCTTCATTTCCTTGATTTACGAAAAACATGAGTTTTCTTGTAGCTAAGAAGAATAAGAGGCTACAGCAGCATTTCTACCTCTGGCAATGCCTTCTGCTCATTCACAGTGTACACAAGAACCTGAATAACCTGAACCTCCAGTACGCAATCCACAACTGCTAAGGAAACTCATTACAGTTATCCAAACTCAAGATCCTTGGAGCCACAATTACATGCAACCCTATAACCAAAATTGCTAGTTAGAGCACCCGCTGGGCAGCCAAAGCACAGCTGAATATGAGTGCACTATCAGTTAACTTTCACATACACCATATGTACATGTTCTTGTACATAATTTTCATTTTCACCTAGCTGGAGAAAAATAACACATTTCAGGGAAAGCTGCCATACAACAAGGCTTATCTGAATTTTGTTGTTCAGTCCATTCTGCTACTCCCCTTCAAGCCTCAGTGCCACAGGCCAAAGCAAGCCCCTGCATGCCACCTGCAACATGCCAGCCCATCCCCTGATCAACTGCAAGTCCACCCTGTTGATGCATTTGCTATCTGAAAGTCAATTACTGCCAATACGTAGCTGAATACCAAACTGCATCACACCCTTCTGCAGGGGCTACAGGAAGATTCTGCTCTTTCCTCACAGCTTTCAGTTTCTTGCAGATTCCAACCAAGCTGCCATACTGCATGCGAAAATAACTGGGCAATAGATGAGAGCAAAGCAAAAAGCCTAAAGAAATAAATCCCCCAAACAAACCTCCTAAATAAGACATAAGCAGTCTTTCCTCCCCTACATATTTGACATACATCGCAGCAAAGACATTTTAGCAAAAGAGCTGAGTGCAGATCGCACACAATACACACTAGAGGGGAAAGAAAAAGTTGTATTTAGGGCAAAAAAAAAAAATGGAGTTTAACAAGACACAAACCATTCCTTGCCATGGTGGTGGTGGTCCCATGTTGTGGAATTCCCTCACGTAATCATTATAGGACTGAAATGAAAGACAGTAATATTAATCTATGTGAGGAGTGTCCTTTGGAAGTGCTGAAAGTTGAATATAAAAAGGTCCCAAAGGCAGCATGCACTAACTTACCCCGTTTAAAAATACATCTCGGCGAACTCCTGAAAATCGTCTGTTGGGAATAAAAAATTTGCAGAACTAAATCCAAGTTATCCATACAGCAAGCTACCAGGGCATAAAATAAACAGCATGAACACACCTTACCTGTCTACTTCGGGATACCTGGGATCCTTTATATACCCTGTTCAAACATCAAGTAGTATTAACATCAAATTTTCTATCTCATGAAAACAGTCTTTGTAAAAAATACTCATTAGAATCTGTATTACATTTTGTGTCATACACCAAGTTTTATCTACCTGCCATTAGCTTCACTTTCAAAAGAACTTTGAAAACCTTTCAGTTGCTTTCTTTGTTATACACAGTACAGAAATACAGTAAACCATAGTTCAAAAACCACATCTGAAAAGGTCCCACAGGGCAATGAATTATTTAAAACATAGTAAATTTTTGGAAAAAAAACCTCTAACACTTCAGCAAAATGATGAAAAACACTAAGCACGCCTCTGGTGCTAAAAAGCAATGCTCCTGTTATTTTTAAAATTGTGTCCTGTACTCTAAAGAGTGGTCTTGGAAAGCCGTGCAGCAGCAACAAAATCCCTCTTGTGTCAGAGAACACAGGCTTTACTGTCAAGCAGGCCAGAGGTATGGTGAAATCTTAAGAAAGATTTAGAAATCTACTATGGAAATAAATAAGACTCAGTAGATTACAACCAATCACTTCTTATCTCTTGCTCTGGGAAGAAGGAAAAAAACAAGAAAAAAGAAAAAAACAAACCCTGTAATATTACCAGTGCAGCTGTTACATTACCCTTGCAATGATTTTATTTCTGGAAAATCACAGAACTCCTCTTCCAAACTCATCATTAGACCTTCCTGGTAAAGTACAATGAGAATTCCCTTCTCCCCCTCTTTATATCAAGCTCTTAAAAGCTACTTTTAAGACACAACAAATGCCTACCATCATCTCTAAATATGGCTTGCTATACAGGCAATCTCAGTTGCATTTCCCAGCTGGAAATTTCTAATAAAAAAATTCCTATTTGAAGACTAGTGCATTGACAGCAGGTCAAGCCAATTCTAGCAATCACAGGCATTTCAACTACCCGCATTAACAAAGTGCTCAGGAGGATCCACAGTAGTGAATGGCTGTAAAATTTACACAACCTCTCTCAAATTCTACTTTTTACATTCACCAACATGTACTGGATAAAAAGAAAACATTTGTGAATTGGTGCACATAAATCTTCATAGTAAGATATTAACCTGGTCTTTGGTGAAATTCAGGGGGATAGTCAATCCTTGGTTTCTTTCTGCTGTTATGAATATCATAATCCTCTGGTCGACGCCTACACAAATTAGATATCAGAGGTTAAACAGGGTTGCTTGAAGCATTCGTTGCAGCAGACTATGTCAACAGGAATAACTTGAGCTGCCGAGGATCTGCATTTAATCATTGCAAGTTTCACCTGTTTCAAAACATTCTACAGCTTTAAACTTAAAACTCAAATAATCAGAAACAACAGTTGGATTTAATACCTTTCACTGTTACTTTCTAACTACATATGGTTTTATAGTTAAGGAAAATTACCCAACTACACCTTAATACAAAAAAAAAAAAACAAACAAAAAAACTGTCTAAAACTTGAGCTTATACTTTAACATTATCCTTTGCACATTACATTTTGAGACAATCTATTAGACAAAAAAATTACACAACTAAATACAGTTAAAATAGACTGTAAAATGTAACATTATAGTCAGCAAGCATGAACATTCCTAAATTTGCTAGCTATGGGGCAAAAAGTTATCTACAGAAGATCTACTTTCAGAGCATTTATAAATAAAACCATGCATGCTTTGCAGACTTGCTTCTCTCAGTACAGCCTCACTTGGCAGAATAACTTAACTTCTCATGATTTTTATTTTAAGCAATTTGCCAGTAATGCATGAGCACCTTTTACGAAAAAGAAAAAAAAAAGTGTAGAAACACTTAGGCTTCTTAATTAATTAGGGCTCCTTTTCATAGCAGATCAGTTCTCTTTCAGAGCAGGCAGTATCTTTAAAAACTTCATTCTCATAGAAGTTTGCTTATAAAACAGTTCCATTTCAGGTGCTGTTATGTCTTATAGAGAACTAGCAGCTGGCTGCCAATTTCACTCCATCAAGACACATAAACATTAACGGGAAGCTTGAATGCTAACAAAGTGCTTTTAAACATTCAGCTACAAAACCACTTTTCCCCCCCCATCAGCAAGTATAATTGCTTATGACAAAAACATAAGATCAACACTTTCTTAAATCACTTAATTACTGTACAACTTGCTCATTTAGCTTGCCTTTCAGCTTTATAAAGCCATTTCTCCACCCCCTTCCCCACTTCCGTTTTTAAAGCCCACCATACCCAGTTACTAAAGCTTTTTAAACCGAAAGCAGATTCTTTACTCTGAGCAAAAAGCAGTTGCATCTACAGCAAAATCAGTTCAAGAAAAATAAAAGCTGGTGTAAAGAATAAACATACCGCTTTCTTGTAGTTTTGAGAGTGCATTTACGACCGGTATAAAATATGATAGTAACAGTTCATATAGTAGTCCAACTACTGACTTTTAGCTGTAAGCCACACACATAAATGGAGGCCCTGGCAGGCTTGAGAAGGTGTGGTGGTGTTATATGTATAGTTTGCAGTCCATTGCAAAACCTTCACTTGTATATACTTTATTGCACTGGAAACCTCTTAGCTTAACTTCAAAAGCCATCTTGGTGTTCAGTCCTTTAAAGCCAAAAATAGGGGGGTGCTGCCAGGTTTCCTCCTACCTACTCGTTACAGTGTCCTTTTTTTTTTTAAGCTCAAGGAAATGGGGACTCTTGTTGGGTGTCTGTACCTACCACAGGACGTTTCCACAAAGAGGAAACTTAACCAAAGGTTTCAGCCCAAACCATGCATCAGTCTGTATGCAAAGTGGCTACACAGGGAAAAGGTGTTTGGCAGAAGGGCTAATATCAGTTCTTTGCAAAGACTTCTCCAATTCTGTAACAAGTTATACCCCTTTTTTTCTGTATAATGATGTTAAGTTCATATAGCAGTGATCAATAACCATGTCGATCCTCTAAAAATACTTTAAAAGTCCACAGGTACTGCCAGCATCTGGAAAGGTTGTATATACAGACACAGCAACAGCCATTCTTTTTGGTTTGTTGCCGGGTCTCCAAGGGCCACTCGATCCCTTTTGGAAAGGGCCTACTGTTTTCAGAAGCTCAGCAAGATGTGTGAATTCAGTGGTTACATGTTAGAGAATATTTGGCAATGGGGTTAACACATCACGGTGACACAATTTGAAACAGTCCCAATAATGCTCCTCTTGAATATCAAAATAACTTAAATATTTTATCCTCAAAATGAGGCGGCATCTTCTGCAAAATTTTAAGTGATCCTTATAAAAGTCCCATATTTGATAAGGCTTATCCAGAGACACACCTGAAAGAAAAGGCTTTTACAAGATATTAACACATTTTTGGCATATAAAGACTTCCTTCTCTCCATCTAGCCTGCGCATTATAAATCCAAGCTTACCTACAGCTAACATTACACATCGCATTATCTCAAACAAGCATCTAGTCTAAACTAGACAGCACTTTAAGAGCTTTTTTTCTGCAAAAGCAAAAGATCCCCATTTTCCTCTTGGAAAAGAAAAAAAGAAAAAAAAAAAAAAAAGATCGGGGAACCATGTGAAATCCTCAATGAAGCCACAAACTTGTCCATGCAGCTTGATTTGAGGATTTTCTCTCTTCTTTATCGCAGGAAAAGCTTGGACGAATCACATTCCTCCATCACGTTATTCTGATACATGTGCCTATTATCAGTCCAAAGAACGTTTCTAACCTTCCCACGTCCCGAACGGGGTCTCGACGGGATGGGCGTCCTCTTGATCGGGGCTGTGAGTGCATTCTTCTCTTGTGCCTCATTTTATGAATGACTTGATACAAGTCAATACTTTCATCGGGAGGGAACAGAAGACAAAGCTGGGTTCCACATTCCGGCTCAATTTCCTAGAATTAGTTAAAAGTTCAGTACTGGTTTATAAACCAAAAAGTCTCCCCAACTAGTGTGACAACATACATATATACGTATAAAAGACACTTGGAAGAGCTTTCAGCATCACTAGAAACAGAGTAAAATACACTTACATTACCTTTCACTCTTTAGGGACTACTTAGTATTTTTCATAAAATAATCCAACATTTGGGGCAATCATATCTTCCCATGAGACATACAGGCCACATCAGTGCTTTGCTATAAAATCAGAGGACTGCTTTTAACCACAAAGAAAATGATCACCTATTACAGAGAGAAAAGCAATACACGCAGGGAGAAAAATCCATTCTAGCTTCACATATAACGCCATAGCCTGATGAAGATGACCATTATCACCTGGGAATGAACTCCTCCAAGCATGACAGATCCATGAATACAGAAGCTCCAAGCTTGGTAGAAGTCAAAAAAGGCAAATCAAACATTTGGGATTATGAAAGGAGCAGAATGAGCAAATCACTATATATCACTTTGAAAGTCCATGTTTCACCCACACATTGAATACCAGGTGCCGCCTTCTCTCCAAAAACAGAGGCCGGGGGTGGGGGCCAGCAAGGCTAGCTAAGTGTGTAGAACAATTCCTACAAGGAATGATAGAGTAGGTTGGACCTCTTCAGCCTAGAAAAAAAAAAGGAGTCCGCAGCATATGGAGGAAAAAAGGTCACAGAATGAAGTAAACAATTGCCAGATGCGAAACAATTTGAAGAGTTGCTTCTTTGGTGCTTGGGAAACATCTTACCAAAGGCGAGGAGAAGCTCACATGAGTTCCAGGGAGACTGAATGAGCTGTCCCCAGAAGAGAGGTCCACTGCGATTTATGTGAAATGTAAGTGGGCAAACCACAACTGCTTTTGAGAGATAACCTGGACTGACTAGCTGAAATCTGAGAGAACAAGCACCACACAATGCAATGCTTGCACTGTACCCCACAGGACCACAGCTTTATAAAAACAAAAACACTGGTACCCTAGTTAGGTGGACAAAACATTTAAACATCTTTCCTTGACCATTTGACAGAAATTAAGTTGGGCGAAAACCCTTTTTGTATCATGCTGCATTTGAACAAGAGAGAAAATTCAGTTTTACATCTGCTATCCAGCACAGTGCAAGTGCCTATGTGCTAAACAACTCAATGGCTCTATATTTTCCATACACTATGGGCTTTATGTAAACCCTATCTTGTCTCAAAAAGTGGAGCCTATTAAGCTATTTTAATCAAAACTAGGTTACTTCAGATGACAGCAGCAATTTAATTGTACTCTGGCATTTCTGAAAAGACAGAGAGCCACCTCACTTAAAATGTATAAGTATATATCTTGCAACACTAGATTCTTCCCCCCTGCCCCCCCCCAAAAAAAAAAAAAAACTTACTGGAATGTACATAGAAATACGAACATTTTCTCTTCATATTGCCTGTTACGGTGGAGTTGTTTTTTAAGTTATTAACTTTGATTTGTTGTGAAAC
>JAYECN011271086.1:0-29789 GCA_035222435.1 Microcambeva ribeirae | reverse complement strand
TGCTGCTGCAGAGCGTCCTGCGCCTGGTGAGTGAGCGGGCGGGCGGGCGGGCGCCCCGCGGAAACTTCGCGCGGGACTCGGCGAAGCGGCGCCCGGCTCCCGCCCGCGGGCTCTGCGGGTGCCCCCGGCGCCTTCCCCTATTCTATATTTTTATTATTTTCCGCTCTAAATCGCCGCGTCGCCGCGCGGGGAGGCCAGGGCGTGAAATAGCCGCCATGCCCGGGGTGTCACCCCCGCCCAGGGGGTGTCGCCCCCGCCCAGGGCGCCCCCGGCACGGGGGAGCAGCGCGCGCTGCCTCCCGCGGGCCCTTCCCAAGGGAAGACTCTGCGAGCGACCTCAGCTCCCGCTTCGAGAGGCACAATCACCCAAATACTTATACAGAAATCACTAAAAAAATCATTTTTAAAGTACTTAAGAACGATTCTAAATAATGATATTTTATTTGGCAGCCCGCCCTCCCTGCACGAGGCGTTGTCATCATGTTATTGCATTGCTTTCTTTTTTTTTGCCCCCAATTCCCCCTGCAGGTGCCTCCTGGCCCCGCTGCCTGAAGTTTGTGGGAAGCAGGGAATAAACCTTGACGGGATTAAGCATCCTCCATAAGAGCCGCATCCCGATGCTACGGCACAGGCCGATTGATTAGTTTTTGAGGGAGCTTATGTCAAATTCTAATCCCGTTTTTTTGTTTGTTTGTTTGTTTTTGTTTTTTGTTTGATTATGCTTGTCTCGTAATGCGTGTTTTTCTTTTCTCCCCGTGTTCTGCTGGAGCACTTCACGGTGGCGGTGAAGCAGCGAGCTGCAGCGCTGCGATAAGGCGCGCGCCGCTTTTGGGCAATAAAGAGGCTGCTTTTATTGGAAAGCGGGTTTCCAGCTGCACGGGGGTGCCGGTGCAAAGCCATAGCTGGGTTGCAAAGTTGCTGAGAGAAAAAGCACTGAATAAAACCCACTGCTTCCTCCCGCCTCCAAGTTCAGGTGCCTTCGCGTGTCTGTAAACCGGTACCAAAGAGATTTGGTAAAATTTGTCCCATCAGGGTTCAGTTTCTTACTTTCTACGTGCTCCTAGGTAGGGCTTGGGCATGTGCTGATGGAGACAGCAAAGCTGCTGTTTTGGGTAGGAAAAAAATCACACAGAGTCCGAGTAGGTTTGGGGATGGAGGTGTTTAGCTTGCAAGGGAGTCTTTGTTTTTCTGCGTTCTTTATACAAAAGCAGGCAAAGTTTTGGAGCCAAATTAGTTAAATAACAGATGAAAGCGAAAGGAGAATATTTGGGATATAGTGATATTTTATCTCTACCGTGCAGTGCTGATCTGTCACTAGAAAGTTGTGTAAATGAGTTTTACCGTACTGCTGCCATAACCTCTGCTTAACTGTAGGTAAGTTGCAATTTATTATAGTTGGAGTTTGCGGATGCTTGGTGGTGATAGCGGAGGGGAATCCAAGTCCCTGTGTGGTCCTTTGTTCTGCAGCCAACGCGCTGACTGACTGGAATCTGATTAGTGCCTTTAGCAGGCCAGCATTGGCAATATTAATTCATAGTTCTCCTTTTTTTAATCAAAGAGCAACATAGTTAATGTTAATACAGTGTGAAAGGCTCAGTGTTTTCAACCAAAAAGAAAGAAAAATGTGTCTTTCACAGTTGCAATACAGCAACAGTCTTGTAACCCACAAGTTCCATCATCGAGCCCTCCCACCGACTGTGCGTTCTTAATTTTTAGTTGAAATAGAGATGTTAAAGCTCAGATTTTCCTTTTTTTGGCCGCTGTGTGCTGTGTTTTAATAAAGTTAGAAATGCTTTTTCATTAGACATCAATTCAAAGTGTAGCTTGGTTTTGCAATAGGAAGTGTGTTACATATAAGCACAGATGTAAGGTAAATACGTGTAAAACCTCCCCAATTTGAAGAGACAGTAAAGACTGGCAGATAATTCCACTGTGTTTCCGAAAGGCAAGTTAAATGACTGCTTGTATGCTAGATCCAATATCTTTCAGTCAGCAGTTAATGTTTTACTACTTTTTCAGAGAGTATGGAAATATTTTTTAAAGCTTTACTGGATTACTGTTTTTAAATGGTAAATGACATACTACTGTGCATGCAGTGTAAGCACATATATATTTCTTAAACTATTATATAAACTTGGATGTATTAAACACTGTGGTTTCATGCTGTTGCATGAGGCTACTGTACTAACTTGCTTCTGTGTAAATATCTTCATTTTATAAGTCGCTTTATCCTATACTGTCAATATAGATTAAAGCAATAATTTGCAATGCACAGTTAATACGTCCGGGCTCTTGCTGATAGCAAGGCAGAAATTTGTTGTACTGTCATTAGTAGATGCTCTTGCTTTGCATTGACTATTAAATTTTCAGTAAGCCTTTTAATTGTCATGTAATTGCTCACTGCCCTATTAATTATCTCTTTATAAGTAGTTGGGGTCTGCATTTTGGAAACAGAAAAGACTAAGTGATTAGGTTATGTAGCTTAGTGTGCCTTCTGGTGTGTTTTTGTCTACTTTGGAATGCCTTAAAAGAAGGGCTCTTGTCACTTCCCTCAGGAAATTATTTGTAATTTTTAAGAAATTTTAAGAGATAGTCAGCTTTCAGGATTTGTTTTAATTTCGTTATTTTGCCCCTTTAAAATGTTGCTTTTCACAACATTGTTTAGAAGCAGCTCATGGGGCTCTTTAGATTTGTCCCTTTCCTTTTAGAAATGAGAGACAGAAGAAAATAAAGCCTGTGTATTGGTTTCAAATCAAAAAGTCGAGCCTGCTTCAGCCCCAGCAGCTGGCCAGGACAAGACAGGATCCCAGGCAAATACTTGTAACCAGCACCTGTAGTTGGGTGGGTTAACCAAGCACCTCCACTGCTTCTTTGCAGTACATGCCAAGACTGAGCTGTAGCATCTGATAGGAGTGAAATTCAGGGAAAATCTAGGGGGTTTATTCATTTGTTCAGGGCTGAATTTTTTGCCTGCAATGGAAATTAATTTGCCATACCAGCCAATATTTTTGGCTTTAGTTTGTTAAAAGGGAGTTAAAGGTTCTGTAAAATGTTAGTGGGGGGGAAAAAAGACCATTTCTAGAATGCTCTTGTGCAAGACAGTGCTTCAGGAGCACAAACAGCTTGAGCACCGACATAAAGTTAAATTTCCTTTTTAAATATACTATGCAAGATATGGAAACACACTTGTGTTATTCCTGGCCATTTTAATTTTCCCTCCACAGCTTTGCAAACTTCTTCTGTTTAACCTGCCTTGAGAGTGAGAATCAGAAATAGCTACTGTGTAAAAATAAACGCTTCAAAAAGGTAAATGTGACCCTCTGGTTGTCTTTGGACATATACATGAGACTCTGGATCCAGTGAGATCTTTGTTGTGAAGGACGTTGTGCCCAATGTCTCATGTGGGTGATTTCGGGGTTTCTCTTGATGCACTAGGCATTATAAACCTGTGACTTACTCTGGATGTAATGCAATAATATAAGGTGCCTAAGGAGCTGAAAGCAGTTTGAGGACAGCTCAAGAAATGCTGCTTTCAACATGGTCCCAGAATTTATTGCCCCAAAGTAGAAGTATATATTAAGGCAGGTGGGAGCTGGGTTAAGTTTACGCAAGATGATAAAATGCAACTTAATGCGTAGCTATGTCGGCTCTTCTCAAAGTGCAACCCTTGCCTTCCTCCCGAGTTCCAAACGCTTTGGTGAATTTTACCCTTTTTACAAAAATATGAGTTCCCTGAGGAGCACCAGGACCCTCATCCACCCATGGTCTACAGGTGACCTGTATGTGACCCAAGTCACCGTTCTTGGAACTTTTGGTGAGGTGTTGCAATGAGGAGAATGTCTGGTGAGTTACGTCGAATGGTTGAAATCCAAGGATTTCTTCAGAGAAGGAAAATATATATAGTTCTGTATGTGTGGTTGCATCTTTGTCAGAAACCAAGCGGGATGTTTTGGTGCAAAGGGAGGAATGTGCATTTGATTCTTTCACACGTCCATGTAGTGAAAGCAAATGCAGGGAGGAAAAAAAGGAGGATTTTTACCCTTATTGCAAAACTACTATGATGAATGACTGTGTAAAAGTGCATGTACTTTGTAAACACAAAGCGCCTTTGCCATGTTAACCTGCCTTGGAGTTCTGATTTTTGCCAGCCTTTTAACCATTGCCGTACCCTGTTATAAGCAGAAGTTGTGACCTTGGGATTCATAGTAGATCACAACTTAGGGACCCGGAGAAGTGGAATGTGAATTTTCCCATTTACGTGGCTATTACGTATCCTGAATTTGATTTTCAAACACCCTTTTGGGGAATGGTTTAAGCTTTCTACCAGAATAACTTTCTTTTACTTGAATCATTTCCCCCAGTCCCATTCATTTTTTCCCATTTCACTTCCATTCGCTCCATGTCCCACCATATTTTATAGGTACTGTTTCTATAGTTTCTTTGGATGGTTACAGAGTCATATAAGGAGAAAAAATTGTTGCACTGCTACATAGCAAGGATCGTTACCAGTTTACGAATTCTTCCAGATGACTATTTGTAATCAGTAGAGTTGAGGCCGTGACCGTCACTTTCAGGACTCTCAGAATCCCTTTCCCTCCGTTGAACACGTCCCGTTTGCAGGTTTTCTCCGATACTGTTTGAACTGATCCCGTTCGGCTGCGGCTCGCACAGGAGCAGCTCCCCGCGCGTGCCGGCGGCGCTGGGGGCGCAGCGTCCGTGCCCTGCGTGCCGGGGGTCCCGTGGCCGCCTTGCGAGGCGGGTGGTGGGGAGCTCGATGGGAAGCGGTGAGCGAGGAGCCCGTCTCCCAGCAGGGAGCCTGCGGGAAGGGGCCTGCTCGGCTCTGTGCAGATCCCGTAGGAAAACTCCGCCGTGCAGGGCTGGACGCGGAGAGCAGCCAGTCAAGCTCAGCTGCAGCTGTCAAAGAGGTTGTTTTAGGACTGGAAAGAGAAGGAAACAAATAGAGTGGAAGAGGAAATAAAGTGCTATGAAGAGGGATCCACAATTAAGACTAAGTAGCTTTGCCCTTAAAGCAGAGGGTTTTTTTGATGCTGGTACGATGCTCTCTCCTCCCCAAGGAAGCAGCACTCACTCTAAATACAGAATTTGAATGAGCTGACTGTAATTTAAGGTAAAATTTTTTCTAAAGAGCCTTTAGAAATACAGTTATTGAGATCAGATTTTCTCTTTGATCCAAATGGGTCTTAGTAATAGAATTTATTAATAGTAAGAATAAAAAGTAAGAATAGGAAGAAGTAAAAAAAAAAAAAAATCTGATGTTTCTAGAATCAATCTTTATTTGTGCAGCGACAGTGGTAGTTATGGTGTCATTATCATGCACAGTTAAGGTTATCTAGGAGGCCATATCCAGCATGTTTGGCTCATGTTGAGTGGAGAATTTCCTCACTTCATAATGCATGTTTTTGGTGGTGACCTTGTATTTCTGATACCATAAGTCACCAGTATAAACTCCTTAATTCCATTTTTCCTTAGCCATTGTCTAGGAATGGAAATGGCAGGCGTGCTTCAATATTTGTTTTGTTTTCCTGTAGATTTTTATGTAAGGGTTTTAATGGCTTTGATGGAGAAAGAATGTGCTTGAGGCTGACCTGAGGAGAAGGAGCACTGAGACTTGGCTCTGGGAGTCAGAGATGATGGTGAGAGAGGAAGAGATGGAGATGGAAATAAAAATAATGTTAATAAAAAGCAGGTAGGGCAGGTGGAGCAAATCCAAGAAGTCATGGGGCTACTGCAGGAGAGTGACAAGGTCACGGGCCTCATTCTACAGAAATACTCAGGTCTGTGCCTGAGAGGTGGTGGCAGGTCCTTCCTGCCGTTACTCTTCCCACTGTAGAGTTTGGAACAAGCATTTTCCCAGCCAGCCCGTGGTAGGGGGAAAAGAGAAGTAGGAAGCCTTGAGGTCCCTGACTTTGCCTATATTCATGACTGTGCATGTACAAGAATCTGGAGATGTGTGTTATTCTGTATACTGTTGTTGTTTTCATTCCTTGAAAGAATTGAAGAGCCCAAATTGATAAAATATTTGACCTTGAATTTTTTCTCTCATAGGGAAAAACATGGGAGCACACAGGGGTATTGCAGCACCCTGGGCTCTCTTCTCCTTGCAGGCACCAGCGTACGCGTGGGCAGTTGGAAGTGCTGCCCCTCCTTGGGCTCTCTAGTACCCTGTAGTTGGACTTCATGGTACTTCTCAGCTGAGATTTGCTACACGTTTGTCATCATTATTTGGGGAAAGTTGGGGAGCAAAGGCTGGCTCTACCCAGCAAAACAGTGCAGCCTCAGGGGAGCTTCTCGTCATTGCCCCAAGGGCACTCTTGGTTTGTGAGCCCTGGATGTGGGATGCAAAGACCAAAGCAAGGGTGAGCTTGTTGGAAAAGCAGCTGCCTTCTGTGATGTGTTTGCACCCAGGGCAAATGACTGCAGTCATTGCTGTGACTTGCTCCTTACAAGTTTTAACCTGTTACTCTTTAGGTGGCACTGCACATACCCTCCAAGTTTGTGCCATGCGCTGTCTTCAGATCAGGTTCTAATTTATCTACCTTTTTAATGCATTAACATGATAATTTGACATTTAGTCTCCAAAAGATGAGAAAATCTGTGAGTAATACTTAAAATACACTGTTTGAAGGTTATAATTATTTCAGAGCCATGCCTTTAGAAAAGGAGGAAACGTATACTGAAATAGATAAGCGAATGACACAAACAGCTTTACCCCTACACTTTATTAACAGTTTGAGAAGGAAAATAGTTTTTAAAAAATCTCTTTACAATATAATTGTAAAAGTAATTGTGAAGTATCTTTACAATATAATTTCATCTCAGGTCATAAGTATAATTCTAACATTTATTTCACATAGTATGGGGCATGGTGCACCATGAGGCTGTGGTTTCGTGAGCATGTGCTAACCCCACTGTCCTCCTTGGTTGACAAGGCTCAACTCAAGACCAGTCCAGAAGTTCAATCTGACAGCCCAAGCCAGTGGGATGTGCAGGGTGGTTTTCCAAGAGATGAACCACAAAGCCAGGATGAGAGGAGTCTGCTCCATGAGCAAACGTTGCACCTATGAGACAGCTGGAGCCTGTGCCATTTTCCACTCATTAAACTAACAACACTACAACACTAACTGGCTCTGCACGAGGATCCGTGACAGAGATAGGGTTACCTCTGACTCCGTGGCACCACTGAAGAGTCGTGTGGCCTTAGCTTCATCTTTTATAGGACACTGAAACACTTGTGTACCACAGCTTCCAATTAAAATGCAGTGTGCTTTCTTTTAAAATAGGTGGAATTTCATCCGTGAGCTCTTCTGCTTTCTAAGACCAGATGAGGAAAAGGCTGGCATTAAACTTCTGCCTGGGGCAGGGCAGATCTGTTTCCCATGTCAAAGAGGAAAATAAATTCATCTTTAGGTTTGGATTTATTTCATTTAAAGTGACTGAAATGCCTCTAGATGTAAGAATGAAAGAAGCATGGCACACCTTCTACTATCCGTTTTAATATTTATCCCTTAATCCCTTCATGCCAATGCACGTGACCTAAATTAGCAATGGGCAGCCCAATGCTAATTGGGCTAGAGAACAGAGACTTCAACATCTTATTTAACAATTTGTGGATACTGGAAGGAATCTGTTCCTCTTGGACTCTATATTCAGTGTTCCTGTTAATGCACTCTTGCTTAGTGCGGAGCAAGTGGGGAAAGAATGGGTCTGCGACAGCTAATGCAGTATTTGCAATGACCAGGAATGCCATCTTCAGAAGGCAGCCTTCTGCTGAGCTCGCAGTGTAATTTCAGTGAGCAACACAACTATAGTTGTGGTGGAGTGACAAGATTAATACGATAAATACTAAAGTAATAGATTTCCTGTCTTTGGTGTTTCTGGATTGGTTTGTCTTGTCCAGTCCAGGTTAATTACTAGATTTTTTTAATTGATGATGATAAGGCTGGTAGCTGTGAAAAGGTTTGACTTTATGTTCTATTTAAATATTTAATTTTGCAATCACTGTAATGCAAAGAAGTAGTAACTTTAGCTGACTTTTTCTTTACTAGTAATAGGAAATTCTTTAGCACAGTCAGCGAGTATAAACTGTTTTGTGACAACTGTTTATAGACATGACAGGGGCTACAAAAGATGCTTCAGTCTTTTCTTGGATTTAATGAACATGTGGGCTCCGGTGTCATTTGTTTAGTTCAGGCTCTTGGGAAACCAGAAAAGAGGAAATATTCAGTCTTAATGGTACAAAAAATCTTTTTCATATCTTCAGTTTAAGAATAACAGCTAGATGTGATCAGGAATTTTTGTAGAATTCTGGAAAACTCACTCATTCAAATAATTTTTCAGTTGCCCACATACTGCATTATTACTTTAGCTTTCATGGTTTTGCGTATTTCCAGGTATATGCATGTGTGTTGGGCAGCATTATTGAGGTACTCCTTTACGCACAAAAGTTTAGCTGTATTGCACAGAATGATATATTCAATCGCTCCCCCTCAGGGGTAGCTAGTAGCATGGTAAACCTGGAGGTTTATAGATTTAGGAGTGAACAGGCAGTCAGCGGTACAGAAAGGCACAGCAGCAGCGTGTGTGTCACAGCTTTGAATTAAGCATCTGCAGTTTGCATAAAGGGTCTGAGAACGAGATTCGTAACACTTGCCACACAGAGGGAAAAAGGTGAAATACTGCCTCTTTCTTCCCAGCACATTGTAAGTTAAAATTTGTCCCATTTAGAAACTTCAGAGCCTTTCTGGAGTTCGCAAGGAACTGTCTTTGGTTTGAGACTAGCAGGCACTTAAGGGTAAGCAAGCTGCTTATCCTGAAATAAAGCAGCTTTGAAGGACTGATGAGTAAACAGGTGATAATGTCTCCATTCTGTCTTTGCAAATAAGCTGGAGGTTTCCCGAGTTAGGGTGCGTGTGGGAAGGTGAGCCCGCCCAGGGCAGCACCCTGTTGATCAGGGCACGCAGGGTGCTGCGGGAGGGCACGCGGGCCCTGCGCTCTGAGTGTTTGGATTCCCCTTCCAGGAGGAGAAATAATAGCTACAAATATAGCTGGTTTTAGGAGTGGAATAGTTTGCAGTCACTTCTGGAAGCGGGATAGGTGTGTTCGAATTCAGTGAGAAGGGAATTGCTGGCCTGGTATCCCAGCAGCTCGTGCGAGGATTTAGGAGCTTTGCTGCTCAGTGAGTCGGCACAAGGTGTGCTCCAAATCCAGCTGCAGGGAATTTGTATCCTAAAACATAGGAACTGCAGGGCCATGTGCCTTGCACAGTGGCGTTACAGGTTGCAGGTCTGGGACATGAGCCTGAATTATGAATCTGTGAGGAGCTGGACCTGCAGCCTCCCAAGCTGCCCTTGCCCTTTGCTCTTCCCTGTAGGAGAAGGACCCCAGCCGAGCTCTGCAGTGCCCTTGGCACTGTAGGGCGGCTCCTGTGGCACTGCCATGGAAGGCCCCAGTGACAGCCCTTGGGGAGTTTCACTGCTGACTATTTAGCAAGTCCTCTCTAATACTATGCACAAGATTTTCTTAAGTCCTCGTATTATGCTCAGCTGTCTGTTTTTAATGATTCTTGAGACATTTTTCTTTAGGCTGTATTTAGGTAGTTCATGGGGGTGCGAGCTGCATCAAGTTTTGCCTGTTTCCTTTACTCATCTTTACTGGTCATGCAGATTTGGACTGACTTTTTCTTTCTGTTTTAATTTTTCTTTCCTGTTTGTTTTCACAGAATGTCTTTTTGTGAAGATCTCTGAGATGCTGACTCATCTGTGCTATCATAACTTGTTAGTATTAAAAGATACTGTCTAAGCATATAAGATTGTTAGAGATTTGGCAGTTTTGCAGAGGAGGAAGATAGATTAGATTCAGAAGGAAGACATATTCTGAATAATTCTGTTGACCAACTCTTCTTTTGAAGAAAATAAATCTCACATCTGAAGCTATCGAAATTAAGTATCTTCTATTTTCATTGCAGTATCTTCTTTCATGTTCTATTGATGAAATGTATTTTCTACTTCAAACTGCAGTGCATTTGCTATCATTCTTTTATGTCCATCTCTGAACGCTTTATCTGGGTAGCTGATGTTTTTCAGACATCAGCAGTCAATATTTCTATTCAGCCCATGGGAATAGGACACTCCATATATTCACTACTGTCATGAAGATGAGAGCCATGTGACTCATGAGATTAGCACCATATGCAAGTTAACAAGCACAACTCCAGAAGGTAGGGTGTTTTTTTTTTTTTTTTTTTTTTTTTTTTTTTTTTTTTTTTTTTTTTTTTTTTTTTTGCAGTTCTGGTGAGCTCAGAGGTTGGGGAGAAAAAACTTGTCTGTAGTGACTTTACCATTACAGATCTTCCCACCATTTGCCTTTGTGAGTGCTTCAGAAGTGTCTTCTGCTTCATGCACAGGGCTGAACGCACATCAGTGCTCTGGAAGAGGGTAAACACAATAATAGCTGAAAGGAAAAATGACAGCAGGAATTAAGCATAAACAGATTGTTTGCCTAAACAAACTCAGTCCCTAATTTCTGATTAAAGCAATATTGCATGAGTTCCCGAGGGACAAGTTTTGCGAGCAGTGGCAACCTTGGTAGCTGTCAATGTGTATGAAAAGCCCCTCTTGAAAGATCCTACGGAAAAGTGTCAGGTGTTGATGTAATCCTGGTATCACTTCAAATTTCCTATTCTTGAAATTAATACATTCGGAGTAGTCTGTGTAATAGTCTGCCTTGGCACTCCAACCTGTTCTCATACAAGCCATCATCTTTAATAGATAAACTTTCCATTAAGAGCTAGACAAAGCTGCTAGTTTTTCTTGCAGTAGGCAGAAATAAGGACAATAAATGCGTGGGAGAAATTCATCAATTTGGCTAGAAACATCAAGGTGTGTGCTTATCTGAAATATAGACTGTATAGAAACACAAATCCTTTCAGAGAAAACCCAAAGTATAGAATTATTGACCCTGGAGGATAAGATAGAGAAGAGGCTTGCAAGGCTGTACTTTGTCAATTTGAAGTACTATTTGCAAGGTGAGTAGTTTAATAGTCTTACCCCTCTCTACAGATATTTAAGAGTAGAAGCGTTGGAGGGGTTTCTAGGATTTTCTTTTATAAATTGCACTGCTGTAATGGTATATTAATGCTCTGGGCATTTACATATGTTCTGTAAGAAAGTGTAAGTCCATATATTTGATAAAAGTTTTTAAAGTCCGTAAATACAAACTGTAGTTTTCCAATCTAAGTGCTCTTTTTCTGATGGCAATTTTAATTCTAGGACCACCTCTCTGAGCCCTGCCGGTCACAGTCCTGGAAGCTGAGATCGGCAATATGACGTCCATGTGTAGCATGACAGATTAAGTCAGCTCTCTTCCATCCTGGTGAAATCCTAGCAGAATACCCTGCCAGGGGTTCTTCCTTCCCAGGTGCAGCAGCACATTCAGCCTTGCTGGGTTTCTTGAGGTCCCTGTTGACCCATTGCTCCAGTGTGCCTGTGCCCTTGAGCGTGTTGAGTGCACTCCCTTGTTTGCCATTGCCAGCAAACGTCCACTTTTAGCGTTAGGACGTTGATAAAGATATTAAATGAGACGTGTCCTGCCTCTTCCTGGCCTCCAGTCAGAGTATTAACCACCACCTCCTGAGCTTGGCAGTCAAGCCAGGATTTTGTCTGTTTATTGTTTTCCTCCCAAATAGTAGTTCATTCTTCTAGACTGTAATGTCCCATGCTTGGGTGATGGTATCACAAATCTTACTTAAGTCAAGATAGGTCTCTGCTCTCTCCCCATCTACAAATCTAGCCTTTTGATCATAGAAAACAATGATTTTGGTCAAGCCCATAAATCTGTGGTGAAGCCTATGCTGGCTATTCCCACTTGTCATGATCCTCACGTGCCCTGAGGAGGCTTTCAAGAGGGACTGCAGTGATGTGAAGCAGCCTGTACTTTCCCAGGTTGCTTGTAGCCCTTCTTGAAAATGGGTGCAACATCTGCTTCTCATGTGAAAGTCCCCGCATTGTCCAAAACATTTCAAAGAGGGAAAAGAACAACCTCATAACAGCAGCGTCCAGTGTTTTCAGCCCCTTTGGTTGCAGCCCATCTTGGCCTTGAGCTATATGTGGGTTGAGATCACCCAGGGCATCCCTAGCACTGTTCCCCTATGCTACTTGTAGCTAAAATAAGTTAGGAAATTGAACCAAAGCTTTGGGGTATTTGAATTAGTTGCACTTAGTTCTGCAAGGGTCAAATTCATCCCACCACAGGTTTTGCTTATCAATGAATGCTAAATAATCAACTAGGCCAAGGTTAAATACTCTGCTAAGGAATAGTTATAGGTAACAGAGCTTTTTTTCTAAAAAAGCTAAAGGGCATGGTGATCTGTTTCAAGTCACCTTCGAGAGATTTGAACTTTACTTGCAGAGATAGGTCTTACGGTTGGCCTTCCAGTGTTGTACAGAGAATAGCCTTATGAGTCAGAAGGAATTGCTTTGCTTCCAGGGCATCAAAAATGTTCAATGCTGGTCATCAAAATGACCAACAACTTCTCTTCCAGGAAAAATAATTTGTGTTTTTAGTCATCTGCTGGTTTGTGTCCTACACATCAAGGTCTTGTAGGTAATTATTATAGTTTGCAAATTCTAGGTAGACAAGTGAATGCCAAAATAATTCTAAAACCTGAAAATTGATCAAGTGTCTTGATAGTTTCAACTTTGGAGGCAAATTATGGTAAGCCATTGTCAAATGCTTTAAGTTTTTTCTCAGAGGGAACTTCATTGTGCCCTCAGTCTGTTAGCTGATGCAGTGACAAGCTGCTGAGAGATGACAGATTTCACAAAGGATTTGGCGTCTGAACACCTGGGCCGTGTCATGCATTTAAAAACAGAATGTGACAGCAAAACACATCAACCCTTTAATGTCCCAATGGAAACCATAGGAGGTTTCCTTCAACTTTATCCAGAAAAATAGCTCTCAATCATTGCTGCCCAGTAAAATGTATAAAGCAAAAGCTTTTTTGATGAGGTCGGCAGTAAAGAGGCACAAACTTGGTTGTTTAGTCACAGTTACAGTAAAGCCGTGCAGTGATCCTCACTTCTTTCCTCTAACTTCAACTCTGGCCTGTATCTTCTTGGGTGTAGGTTATTACAGGTCAGTGGCAGTTTCTGTGGGAAGCAGAGGCTTTACCATCCCTGCTGCCCCAGCGTACAGAAGTGACTGTATTTTTGAGGAGAGCTTTAGCTCCCTCCTTCCTGGCTCTGTGCAGCCCTCCTTTCTGCACGAGAAGTCCTGTAAGTGGATTTGTAAGCGCAGACCTCTGTGCCAGGTTCTGTACCAACAGATCGTGGTGGAAAAAAGCACTTGCATTATTTTGTCCGTACAGTGCAACAGAGCTGTACAGAGCTCCCCCGGCAAGCTCAGAGCCAGAACCCAACGGGGCAGCAGGGTCATCTCAGCAGGGCAGTAGGGCGTGTGAGAGAGGGCCAGTTAACCTGAGAACGGCCTCAAAATAGCCCATCCCGTGTTGCTCCCAGGACACAGCCTGGTATTGCTGCATGGCCAAACAGTGCCGGTACAACTCCCCTAACTGGACATAGAACTATTTTGTGTTTTATTATTTAAAACCAACAAAATAACCAAATAATCTTTGGGTTTGCATATTGCAACAAGCAGAAATGAGGGCTATGAGAAATCAAAACATAACCTTGCTTGGTTTCTGAGTTAGACTTGTGCATTTTGCTTTTCCCTGAAGGAGCCTGTGTCATTGGCAGTATTTGAAGGAAACAACTTTGAGCCTCATCTCCTCTAATAGTGCTCTAGAAACCTTAATCAAAACCAAAGCACAAAGTAGAGCCCCTTGTGTCACAGAGCACTATTCTGCCAGCCCATGTTCTCTCTTCAGTAAAACTTTTTGTTGTCAAAGGTCTTACGTTGTTTCTTTGTAATGGGTGCCACTTTTTGCTATGATTTTTGCCTCTTTTCTGTTACAATTTTGTTGCTTTAAAAAGCCCATCTCAGCAAAGCCGTTGATTCAGGATTTCAGTCATCAGTTTTATGTGATAGTGTGATGAGGAATTAAGCAAGGTCCGTATGTTACTTTCTTAGTGTGTTCTCATTTATGTATGAGACAGAAATCTACTTTAAACTGAGATAAGAACATTTTGGATGATAAAAGTTATCACACATGAACGGGTTGCTTCTTGAAATCGATGAAATGAATTAGACTCCTTGCTTAGGAGCATCTGGCACCCTTAAAACCCACTTCATATAATGACATCTCTGTTTATTAAAAAGACTTATGTAACAGTTTGGTTGATTTATTTCAATGTGATTGACTTAGCGACTTAATTGGACTACAGACTAGACCAGAGCAAGAAAAAAAATTAACTGATTCGTTTGTGGATGACTGGAAGCGTTGTACATCATGCTCAGCCTCTTTAAAGGTACGCAGCCTTTTGATCCCACAGGAAGTGAACCTTTCATCACAGACGCCAAACTGGGCTCCAGTCAAGACCTACCAAAGCCAGCAAGGACTTTCCTCCATTTTCAGGGCGACCTCAATGCCTCCCTGCAGATAAAAAAGCTTTCCTGGAGAAATAACAAGGCGAAATGTGCCTTGAATAAAGCCAAATTTCCCACCCTCTGGTTTCTCTTTTCCTGTGAGCTGGTGAAACTCTCATTTATCTCTCATTTTCCAAGCCCCAAGTGCTACTAAGGTATTGCTGTCCTTCATCCAAGTTTTCTACTCATCCTGGTGCAAAGTTTTATTTCCTTTATTTCCAGAGTGACTACTTAAACGTGAAAAGAGTGCTCTTGCAACATCTTTGGACTCCTTTAGCAGGGTACCACATCTCACCTGAGGGAGAATTGTAAAATTTTTAATTGATGGACCTGTTGGTAACACAGAAATATCTAGGTTATTTATTTAAATGTGTTCAGCTTCCTTGACGCACAGTAGTATTTTCAGACTGGTATTTGACGTTGGTTCAAATAACTTGCAAAATCTCTCCTCTTTATTTTGGTTCCAGAAGCTGCGTGTTGTGTCAGCCAAGAGACTGTTGTCTTGGGGGCAGATTGCACTTAAGTGGAGTTAATCACATCAGCATAAGTTGTTTCTGTTCTCTGGTTTAACACCAATTTAAATAAAATTAGTTTTGGATGTGAATTTCTCTTGTGTTGTTAACTTGAGATACTCTGAGTCCCTGATGATTTCTGCTGTTTTTTTCCTGTAATTGAATGCCAAACTCCCCACTTCTCTCCCACCCCCCAAAACACACCAAAACAACACAAAAACCTAAATTAAAATCAGAGTAAGGTTTGACTTAAAGCATAAAAGAAGAAATAAGGCAGAAATTCCATACTTATTGTACCCTGTTGTACCTAGAAACTGCTGCACATCTGGTATGTGTGATAATGCACTGCTTAGAGACCATGTTGCAAGCACAGAAAATTGGAAATGAGTTTCAAGTCTTAATGCTGCATTTCTTTACTACTGGGAGCAAGTAAGGCCCTGGTTTTCACTTTTTTGTAGGTTGTGTGATTTGATTCCTTCTGTTTGTTTGCTCTATAAATAATATAAACATGCAGGAGATCAAAAAAAGGGATGGTTCTGTAAGAAGTATTCTGTGCAGCACAGCTGAGAAGTCTTTTTATAAATCCCTGAAGTATATACAATGGAGTAATTATAATATTAACCACGCAGCAAAAAAAGGAAAGAGATGCTTGGTGGAAGCTGTAGATAGAGCAATAAAAAACACATGTATTTTGTTCAACCATTTATCAGAGAATACAAATAATTAAAAACCTGTCTTAGTCATTCTTGCGCTTTTGCAATGGAGTATATTCCCTCGGTACTACCTGATGTTATAATTTGCTTTTGTTGGTCACACATATTTGCATGACTCTGCCCTGACATGAGAAGTTCACCTTGCAGCCAATGCACATTTAAGCCGCTGCTTAGCAAAACCAGTGCGTGGCTGCACAGGCCTTAACTTCTGGAATATTTTCCATATGGAATATTTTCCATAAAAGTGCAAGTTTTTTATTACAGAAAATGGACAAATTGTAGTATGTTTAGTTTGGGGCTTGAAATCCTGTGCAGGAAATGCTTCTCTAAAAGTAGAAGATTGGGCAGCCTTTGCTTGGCTTTTCATTACCGACATTCTTGTGAGTTCAGAGGTTGTCCTGCTTTAGTGTGGACATGCGAGTTCAGGGGTTGTCCTGCTTTTGCATGGACACGAGTTCAGGGGTTGTCCTGCTTTCGCATGGATGTGCCTGAAGGCCCCTCTCTGAGGGCCTGGGCTGAGAGGTGTGGGACAAGCTGGGCCCCGGGCAGGAGGTGCTTTCCGGTAACGTAGAGCCGGCTGTTGGTGACAGGCAGACAACAGCCTGCGCCAGGGAGGAGCTGAGCAAGCGGGGAAGCCGCTGGCACGTGGCAAACCCCAGTTCGGGCCTGAGGATGTCTGATACCTCTGGAGGAGCCGGGAGAGGAAGAGCAGCCGGAGAGCCTCGTGGTCCAGCTGCGAGGCCAGGAAGCAGCAGCCCGATCCGGAGAGGAGCGCGGGCAGCCCAGGGACTCTCCGCCTGCCTCCGGTCTGTGCCGGGGCCTCGTGTGAAGTGACCATGAAGGCGAGGGGTGAAAAAGCAGCCAAGTCAGGCGTGCTGTTGGCAGCCCGGAGAAAACCTCTGCTCCCGAGCGCCGCGCCGCAAGGACGTGCGCTTCAGAATTGCCTGGACGTTTGGATCCACGCTCAGCTCTCGGAGCTGTGCCTGAAATTCAGCTGAGCCCTAAGCAAAGTCAGGCACGAGCCGCGTCTGATCGACACTAATGAGGTGTGTGTTGCCCTGTGCCGACTGCAAGGAGAGATGCCAAGATTTTCTTTTCTGGATCGTGACTGGGAAATATCAAGCCAAGTGTTTTCTCTGTTCAGTCAAACAGTCTCCTCAAGCTCCTGTGCTCTGAACGCGGGTGATAACGTCCCCGCCAGGAGCGGGGGGAGCCAGGGAGCGACCGCCGGCACCAGAGCTTCAGCCCCAGCCAGGATCAACGGGGAGAGCGCATGGATTTGTTTGCCCGGTGGTAGCAGAGTTCCTGACCTCAGCAGGGAGTTGCAAAGATTCATGAAATCCCATGCACTCAGTCCTGCATATACATATCTATCTGTAAACTTTTTTTTTTTTAAAAAAAAAGCTTCATAATCCTCTCCTTTTTTAAACCTGAGTCATGAATTTCTTACATCTGGGCACAGATGACTAAGCAGCATCTGAGTCAAACTCTGTTAAAAATTACACGGGGACTAGATGTCAAGTGTCTCAACTGTCATTTTAGAATAAACATTGCATGTACCTCGTGGTAGTCCTGAGTGGGAGTCACTGGTTTTCCTTTTCTTCTTGCTTAGTGCTGAGTTTTTAGCTTGATAAGCTAGGGGGGGGAAAAAAAATAAAGCTAAGGAATATGTTTCCATTCTAATTCAGAAAGGATTTGACCATCTCAGCTGTTCCCCAGATTTTCAAAGCACAAACAATTCAGTCGTGTGAGCCCTCTCTGCCCCCCACAGCTTGCGGGCGATGGGCGCTTTGAACCGTCTCCCTCATGGCCGTGACGGGTTGTTAGGAAATTCAGCCTGCAGCGACGTGACAGAGAAATCTTATGCTTTATTTAAATAATGGTGTTCAGTGTCTATTAAAATGTAAGTTCTTGCCTTAAAATAGGATTAATTAAAATGTACGAGAGTGCAATTCAGTCACATTTTATGCTTCAGCCCAGTGCCTCCTTTTCCTAACTCCTTCCCAGCAGTAGCATTCAGGGCAGCACAGCATCCATGCTTCTCCCATTAAAAGCACAAACAAACGTAAAACCTGTCCTTTGCAGCAGCTTCGCTCAAGTGCTGCCATATAACCCATTGCTTTGGTCATTACTGCTTTGCGAGATAATTGTACCAGGCATCTAACTTTTGACAGCATCCCAAGGGGCTGCAAACAGTTTGCTGCGGCACCTTTGTCTTTCCCAGGCCGTTTGGGGCTTGTTATTTTAATCCTTGTGCAGCCTGATTTATCACCTCAAACATCTGTCAGCTGGGCTTTGTCTCGAAATTGATAGTGATGGAGCTAGTGATTTTTCAGCGGCAGCTGTTAGAGGTTCATTAGCTGGGCTCTCAGAGGGGGTAGATAACTGTAATATTTTTCTTTGTTAATCATCTCTTACGCGTTGTGATAACACAGAGTTTGGGCAGCTTCGCTCCGTGTCTTGCTTGTCAACAGCATTTTGATCTGGCTGGAGTATTGAAACTCTCCTCCTCATAATGCTGTAGAAGGTGTGAGTAGCAGCGAGTAATGAAATAGAAAATCATTATTTACTGTTTCGTATTTCCTGTGGAGGGAGGTCAGTCGTGGTCTCAGAGATCTGATCCAAACACAAATCGGTTCCAGCGATGAGATTGAGGGCTCTTCTATAATTCATTTTTAATTTAAGTTTTACAAGGCAGCACAGCCTAGGTGACAGCTTCAGTAAAATCAGGCTTATTTCTAACAGCTGCAGCAGTTTTCCATTACTGTACTTCCCCCGCCACGCCATAAAATATTCTTAATGGTTAACTCCGATCCTCGAAACACCTGGAAATGCTCCCAAATCCCCAATGCCGGGAGGGCCAGAGCCCCTAGGCCCTCTCTGGTGGGTAGGATCCTGTCAGCGCTGCGGCCGCTCTGGTGACCAACAGGTAATTACAGCTTGAAATTAGTATTTTAATGAGCTGATCTTAGCAAATGTAAAGGGAAGTCTCCCGGCAAGGAGGAAATAGGCAAGGGGAGGGCGGTTAATGCCCAGCTCAGCGGGCAGCGGTGCCGTCCCGGCGAGGGAGCCGAGGGAGCCCCAGTTTCGGCGTGCGGAGGCCTCGGTGCAGCCGAGGAGCTGCTGCAGGTGCACGGTGGCCTCCGAGGGCCTCAGAAGCACCTGGGACAGCTCACAGGCTTGCCAGGCAAATAAAAAATCTCCTCTCAAAATGGCTGAACATGGATTTCAGTGCAAGGTTGTTCCTAAAGCACAAATCTCTGGCCCGTTAGCCAGTGCACGTGCCCATAGCGCCGCGAAGTTTGGTGCAAAATGGATTGCAAAAGCATGGCCTGAATTTCAAGCTAATGTACGTAGTGATGCAAAAGGACGTGAAAATCGGTTCTTTACGTAGCCTCACAGTTCTCTGTCCATCTTTCTCTCCTGGACTAAGCAGTGGTGACAGTGGGGGCCTTCAGCCAGTTCATGGAGCTACTTCTGAGTCTGCAGCAGGTCACCAGGAAGAGCAATCCAGAAACAGGCTTAAATTTATCTCGCTAGAGCCAGCGTCAGTATTGGAAAACTTTTATAGCTCAGCAAATCAACCAAACCCGAAGGTTGCAAACTCTTTTGGAGTAATGGAAAAAAAAAAGAAAAACCTGCTGTCCAGATCATATTAGTTATTGGTTTGCCCACTCTGGGCAACGCAGAGCCGCAAATCCGAAGGTTTGATTTAAGAGCAGGGACCACGGAGACCCGGAGGGGCTGGGGAGACCTCCCTGCCCCGTCCCCCTGCACACACAGCTGAGCTGCAGCCGACAGAGGGGCGGCTTTCCAAGACAGCTAAAATGCACGCGGGTGTGCGGAAAACGCTGCTTTGGACACACAGAGCTCCAACACTTGTGTTATTGCTGCGACTCAGAGGCACTGATCGGGGCGGGGGTGAACTGGCTGTCACTGCCTCCGCGGAGCTGCGTGCGGGTTGTGTCTGAGGGTTCCTTAGCTGCTTCGAGTGAGGTCTGTGCGGGGCTGCAGCGCGGGGTCGGGGGCAGAGCCCGCTCCCCGGCACGGGGGTGCCACGGCTGCAGCATCCCGGGGCTGCGCCGCGAAACGCTGGCCTCCGAGGGAAGGAAAAAGTGGGCAGACGGAGGTGACGCCTTCGCGAGGGGCAGTTGTGCACCCTTTTTGGCAAGAAGCTGTTCTGGGAACAGATTTCCTGTTGTCTCAGCAGTACGGCAGATCAATGCAACACATGGATGTCACTTAAAAGCTGTCTGTGCTAGAAGCAGCTGGGGGGAACATTTAAGATAAGCAAACGCTACTAGTCTGCATCGTGTGAAAAATGGCACGAGCCTTTGCACAAATAGCTGTATAGAAAAAGGAAATAATTCTAAAGCCTTTTTCTTACTTTCACTTGTTTTTCTTCCACTTCCTCCTCCCAAATTTGTTTCTTTATTGAAGTACCTGTCTTAGAAAAATACAGTTTTGCTTTCTCGCGGAGAACTGGAGAGCTTCAACGTGATTTTTGACCTGTAAAATTTGATGCCATGTTTGCAGTGTCTGCTTTGAGCTCAGAGCCGGAACTTGAATGTCTCCCAGCATAGCAGTTTGCCTTGGATTGATGTGTTTTGCCCGGGATATTTGAATGTTATCTCATATTCTCATTAAAGCAAGAATTCCTGCCCACTCCATTCCCTTGCCTCCAGGCATACAGAGAGGCTTTTCCCTCTCGGATGCGCTCAGACGGGCCTCGCTCCCGTCGCCGCCCGGGGCCGCGTTACCCGCGGGAGGATGGTGCTGGGTCTCTGCGCCCTTTGTGTCCCCAGCTTCACTCCCATGACAAGTCTGCAGCTCGCGAAAGGGAAGAGGCTAAAAAGTTGAAGCTTCGAGCAGCGTGAGCAGCGTTTTCCGTAGTTCCGTGTTTCCTGCGAGCGCTGAAGTGTCTCTCTGTGTGCCGGTACTCGCTGCCTCTCAGAGCCCATTCAGGCAGGAATATTCACAGCGGATCTACTGAGGCCCAGCCGGAGTCTGTCATTCCTCGTGTTCTCCCCATGCCGATGCTGCGGCTCCGACGCCTTCCCAGCCGCGCCGGGGACGGCTCTGCCGCATCCCGCGGCGCGGGGAGCCGCTCTGCACCATTCAGCTCCAAGCAGGAAATGCAATGGGCTGCAGCGGTCGATGGGGAAGGGTTTTTTTTTCCTGCTGAAGCAGCTCATCATTTTAGTTTTAACCCCAGGAGCTGGGACAGAAATGTTAAAGTGGTCCAATTATATAAGCTCTGGAGTGGGGGTTTTCTGGACACCATCATTAGGGAAAGGAAGGAGCAGCAGCCGTGGGATTGGGTAAAGCCTTGGAAAGCGCAGGGGGGGAACAGGCTATGGATCCCTGAGCGGGGAAGGAGAGGACGGAGCAGCACAGGAAGCTCCTTGGCTTCCTCGCTCCCTGCAAGCCGGGGCAGGCCGGAGCGCCCCGGTGCTGCGGTACGGACGAAGGCGGTGGCAGCCGTAGGTCGCCAGTCTTTATCTCACGTTCGGATGTGGTTCTTTTTGCCATTTTTTCCTGAAATTTGGACAAAAGCCTCTCCCTGCTCCCCCTTTCCACAGCCCGCGGAGGCCGGCGGGTCCGGCTGCGGCAGCGTCACCGGGAGCCGGCGCTCCCCGCCGGCAGCCACCGCGTTGGCCTCGTCTCAGACCTGCTCATCCATCCACCCGCTGGAGCAAACGCGGCCTCGCAGCGGGCCCTGCCGCTCTGCAGCCCTCCCGGTGCTGTCCGCGCAAACCTCAGAGGTTCACGCGCGCCCTTCAACTTACAGAAACCATTTCTAGTGAGTAGCTTACATTAGCTCCTCGTATAACCCAACTTCAAATACCTTTTGAGGAAAGCACAAGACCAAATCCTGCTCTGCGTTTCCTTCCTCCTCGGCCGTCGCTCCAGCGCGAGGCGGCTCCGTCCCACGTGCACCTTGGATCGTTGGCTGGGAATGGCTGCCGACTGCAAGCTCCGAAGGAGAAGGGATCCCAGCAGGGTCTTCGACCTGCCTTTAAAAGAAACGTTTAGACTCAGTGCAAACGCCTCGGTTTCCTTCGTGCAGGCTGATCTGCGCAGGCTCTTATTTTGCTTTCTCAATGGAAAGCAGAACAATGTTTGGGAGGCAACACCAAAACTCGGAGTTTTCCCAGCGAATGCATGAGCACGACTGTGGGCTGCCAACCTTAAGACTTCTTCTGCTTGATAACTCACGTTGCTCCATTAATGTTGCCTCATTCCTAAATTCCTTGAAGCATTCCTGGCTGCACATCTGCCATAAACCCCAGCATGGCCTCTGCCTTCGGGAAGAACGTATTTAGTAATCAGCAAAGTTCAAGCTCAGCTTGTTGTGATGAATTATTAGAACCTGCCATCATTTTCTTGCAAGAAAAGGCTGTAATGGAACACAATTTTATGTTTTTTTTCCATTTAATTGATGGCAGTCTGAGATTTTATTAATCTTGCTGGGCTCCAGTGTAAGATGCTGAAAAAGCTAATATGATATCATTGTATCTGGTTAATGTGTGTGCTTTGCAAAATTGATAAGGCCTGTCAAAACATAAATTATCTAAAATTTGATAAATGTGTTGAAATCATTGAATTTTCGAACAGACAAAGCAGAGCTGTTTCTCCTCCCTCCCTCCCTGCCACCTCAAACACGGCTCTTTGTGCAGCAGGTCAGCGATCCCACATTATTATAGCGACACGTGGCATAAAAGATGCAGAAATTAGCACGAGGAAGCCTAACCTGCGAGAGAAAATCTCCGGAATATTCCTTCTCCGGGATATCGTCAGCGGATGAGGGGCCCGCTGGGAGCTTCCCCAGGTGCCAGGGAGTGCCGGGCTGGCAGGAGGTCCCTGCGGAGCACGGCCCTCCCGGCACCTTCCTCCTCCTTTGAGGGATCTCAAGATCCCGGTCGCACCAACGCGTGACCGAAAGGTGCTTCAGAAGTATCGATTCCTCCAGACCTGTTATTTATTTCAGCTATTTGCCAAGTTTTAAAGTGATTCCTGGCAGGGGTGAAGCTGCAGAAATGATTGCTGGTGGTGGATTAATAACCTGGAAACGATTCCCAAAGCATCAGCAGAAGTAACTTGCACGTGGGAACACCAGGTTTTCCTTAGTGCCTAGAGAAAGGTCTGGGAGCAAGTTCCAGATTAAGCAAATGCAAACTTAAATGGCAAATAAGGAAATTATAGCGCTTTATCCATAGCTCATCACGACGGTTCAGAACACACACCCCGTAGCACTGCTGGCTTTAGGTGTCCTGGTGCTTAACCTGGGCTAAGAAACAAGCAGGGGATATGGTGAATTTGTACATCTTGAAGGTCCAAGATTACAACCGTTACTGGCAAAAAACCTACAGATCCTAATGGAAATATTTGGACTCAGTGCAGAGGTACTTGGGAGACGTTTTCCAGCTTCAGCAATACAGGAGAAGATGAGGTGATACCTTCTATTTGGAAACTGGTCTTTTGGAGGGAACGGGAAAACGCAGGCGCAGCAGAGAGCTGCAGCAATAACCATCTATTTACATGTACGCGCTGACTTTGGTAAGCAAGTATTTTTGAGGCACCTTACCAGCAATATTTTCCACTCTTCGAAAGCGTTGCAGTAAAATAAGGAGATGCTGAGGAAGTCATTTTTCTAGCCCCTGCTGCGTTCTTGTCATGCAGATTTTTTTTTTATTTCCTGGAAATTGCTAACCAAATGAATAAAGAGCTGAATAAAAAGCACCAGCCCATCCTTGCTCATAAAAAAAACCCGTGATCAAGCAAAAGGCCTTTGCGACGTGTCAAGGAAAATTGTTATTTAGAATAGAAAAAATCTGCACACCAAGAAAACTTTGCATTAGAAAAGCACAAGATTTATTCACCCTTCTGAACAATCCAGGCTCATCCCCGCTCCTGCACAGCACCGAGCGGATCCAAGCTCTTTGTTAGGCACCTTTTAATTACTGAACATTCACAGAACACAGCAGAAGTCCAATCCAGACTCGTAAAGGCTTTTTCCCTGCAACCCATTCAGCTCACAACTTTTTTTCAGCCTCAGTAATGAAATCAATGGAACAAGACAGCAGTAGGATGAAGCAGAGTCAAGAATTAAAATTGCACATAGGTCTGCACACTATTTCAGCGCCACCGTCTGCAAACTGTATCAAAGAGGGGGAAGACACCTTACTCAATTTAAGTGGAAGGCACAACTCCTTAAATAGGAATATTTTATCCTCAGAAGGCAACATATTAATGCTATTGCGTGCCCATATTACAAAAGCTCTTTTGCTGCCGCATGAAACGGTGCACGTAGCTCCAGGGCGGCCGGCCGCGCGCGGCAGCTGCTCAGCGCAGCACATCCATAATTAAACGTAGCAGTAGCGTCGTTTGATGCCACCACAGGTCTGAAATAATCGTGCCCCAACGCCGTGCTGATGTGACGTTTTCCACGCGCCAGCCGTACTGACCCGTGCGCCTGCACATTGCTTTTTTCTTTATGCAACAGAGCCTTCTGCAGAAGCAGTTTGGGAAGTGATGCTGCGCTGTCGCCTGTGCAGTGAGTGCCCCGAAGAGCCACGGAGGGACGTTGCGGGGAACACACGACCCAGTGCCCTCCAGAAAAAGGAGGGGGAGAAGCCAAGCAGGGATTGCAGTAAATACTGCAAGAGAAAAGCAGCCCAAAAATTCACTTCGGTCGGCTCCTCTGCCCCGTCAATGGACAGCTGTAGCTGCGTGTGGGTACAAGCAAAGTGAGACCCACCTATGGAACAAATGGTTTTGAATCCAAGGGCCTTTTTTCTTAAAATTTCGATCTGCAATTCCCTCCAAGGCAGCTAGAAATTGGGACAGCAGCTGTAGGTGCTGACGCTTCTGGCGGTTCCTTGGCAGCGCGAGTGCCGGGTGAGCGCGGCTGCGCCCAGCCGCGGTGGCTCAGCATTGCCAGCCTCTGGTCTGGACCTTGGCCGGGGCCTGGGAATGCAGCAGAAGAGCTGCCTTCATCCTCCTGAAAGCCCTCGTGTCTGTTCTCAGGGTGAGAGATGGGCAGACGCGGCCGTCGGTTCCCGTGTCCTCTGCAGAGCACCGCCCGTCCCTGGCAGGGCAGCCGCTTTCCTGGCCGCGCTGGGCAGGCTGCTCTCGGTTTGCTGACAAACAGCCTTAAAAGTGGCTGGAGAACCGTGTGAAAACAGGGCGCAGCCTCACCGCGAAGGGGCCGTCGCAGCATCGCTAGGACTGCGCCGCCTGCGCCGCGCCGGACCAGCCTCTGCCGCGCGGCCCGGCAGAACCTCCCGTTTTCATGAGTTCACAATATTGTCAATAGGTGTATTGACAAAAACGGGTATATTTAGCAGAAATGATGGCCGCCTTTCAAATTCAAATGAGATTAAGCCTATCTTAATTATTACGTTAATAGAAGATAAGGAAGAGGGCCTGGTATAATGGGTTTGGCGTCTGGTTTAGAGCCTATTCCTAGAGACCGGCCCCTAGCGAGGGGCGAGGGGCAACGTCACTCCTGCCCTGCGAGCCCCTCTTCTTTCTTTTTGCACCCTTTACAATGTGTGAGTGACTTAAGAATTGCAGCTGAACAGTTTTTCTTCATGCATATGAAAGATGGCATAAAATTGTCCTGAAGAAGAAGGAGCAAGAAAGCATGCTTTACAAAAGCGTTCAAGATTTTAAGGAACGAAAAGTAAAAACATGATAATTTGGGGCATGTCAATAATCCTACTTCTGTCCTCTTTTTGAATTTGCTTCAGTTTTGTATTTCTAACAGGATTTCCTTATCTTACAACGTGCAGAGTAGAGGTACACGGGCAATACGTCTCTACGTGCAATTGGAAAATTGATATTAAGTTTTGAACGTTTAACTTTGAAATCTAACAACATTCTGCCACTACGAAAAGCAATTATTTGCATTCTGATTGCAAACTAGACTTTGCATTTTTCAGAAGTTTGACACGGCCAAGGTTAGAGGAGCTCTATGCCTAGGGCTCTATGCCTAGTATTGCTCAGGGCTTCTGGAAAGCCAGAAACACTGTAAAATATGGGCAACTGGGCACCTGAGCCTGAAACTGCAAAAAGTATAGCTATTTTCATGGTCTCTCTCAGATGAGGAGTACATATTCATATACTAAATGCAGAAAAGGGAAAGAGGCAAGACCAGAAAGAGCACAAAAATAAATATGGCAAATATTTTAATGCAAGAGGTTTACAGGAAAAGTACACCAAAAGCATCTGAATAAGAGGATTTAAAGCTTAGAAGTGCTGGGAGGGTAAGTGGGGAGAAAAGACAAAACAGGAGGGAAAGTTCTGCTGTTCTGCTTCGCTCCATCTTCCGCCAGCAGCAGGATCACGCAGCAGCTCGAGGCTCCCCCTGCTCCTGAGTGATCCCAGAGGTGCCAGGTTGCTGTTCGCACTTCCCAGCCTCTTTAGGCATGTTCTGTTTTAAAGGCTCTGTAAGCAAAGGGGGTCTCACGCACATCACTGTCCTTAACCTTCCTGCGTTTGTTCTGCCAGGGGGGCTCCCTAATATATAGGGATCTCAGACATTTTCTCATCTTCTGCATAAAATACTTGAGCTTTCACTTGGAGGAGTTAGTCATTGTGTTAGTCCAGGGGACTGGAATTACCTGTTTAAGACCAGCCTTGTAACTAATGCTAGTCTCTTTCTATAAAAGTAATAATAATAATGATAATGCTTTTGTACACTGACAGACATTTTTTATTTTCTCACTTTATAATTCTTCCGCTCTGTTCTGGAACAGGTATTCTGTGACGCCAATCAAGTAGTCCAAGCCACAGACGTGCTGGATTGGGAAGACAAGGATGCTGCAGAGACGTTGGTCAACAACGTGGTCCATTCCCGGATCATCAACCCTTTACGGCTGTTTGTTAAACCGTCGCCAGTGCTGAAACACGGCCAGGTGTCCTACTCGGACAGCATAGAAAACTTTTGGGATTGGTTGTCCAACATCACGGAGGTTCAGGAATCTCTCGCACGAACTAAACGCAGGCCCATAGTAAAAACTGGGAAATTCAAGAAAATGTTTGGATGGGGCGACTTCCACTCTAACATCAAAACTGTTAAACTGAACCTGCTGATCACAGGGAAGATCGTGGATCATGGCAACGGAACCTTCAGCGTTTATTTCCGACACAACTCGACAGGTCTCGGGAACGTTTCCGTAAGCCTGGTGCCACCTTCCAAAGTGGTGGAATTCGAATCCTCTCCCCAGTCAACACTGGAGACCAAGGAATCCAAGTCCTTCAATTGTCGAATTGAGTATGAGAAAACAGACCGCGCTAAAAAGACTGCGCTGTGCAACTTTGACCCTTCCAAGATCTGCTACCAAGAGCAGACGCAAAGCCATGTCTCCTGGTTGTGTTCTAAACCGTTTAAAGTCATCTGCATTTACATTGCTTTTTACAGCGTCGATTACAAACTGGTGCAAAAGGTCTGTCCTGATTATAACTACCATAGCGAGACTCCGTACTTGTCCTCGGGCTGATACAACGGATGTGCTGGGTAACTGTAGAAACACAGCAGCAGTCATAGAAATAAGTATTTCCATTAACCTTTTGGAGAGGAATATCTTTTCCTTTCAGGTTAACGTATCTCTTAAAACGTAGCTGTATTTGTGCTGTATCGTAAATAATCAAATTGTTTACGTAACAAACGTTTTCATTTGAGACCACTGCATTTTAGCGCTCTCATCATCGTGGAACTATGAGAACTATGAGGCAGACGCGTGAGAAAAAAACAAAATTATGCACGGAATGAACATTGATCTTCAAAATCAGGTTTTTATTAGAGTTGATGGCAGACAGATTTTGGTCTTTTACTGCAGGAGGTGATCCCATTTCTTCCTGGAAGCTGTAGAAGCTGACAACATAAAAAACATGATAAATTAAGGCAGCTACCAGCTGTTTATATACAAAATCCAAACAAACAGCTCTCCCACTAATTTCACGTCACCCACGTAGCGCTCAGAGGCTCTAACCCAAATATTAGAAGCCAGTGCTTTTTCTATGAAAGATGGGAAAGGAAAGGGCATTTCTAGGGGTTGTCGCAGTTCTGTGTTCGCTGAGGAGGGAGTAGTTCGTCCTTCAGCCTCCTTGCCCGTGGATGGGCAATCGTGGAATTAGACACCGAGGCGCTTTAGTTTATTAGGCACAAGCGTACGGGTGTGGTGTTTCCTTCTTCCTCATGTGGTCCCCATTATTTTTGGCTGCTCTTAAATATTTACACATACACCAGTACTAGTCTTACAGTGATAGTCTGTGTACCTTGGAAAAAAAAAAAGTCTCTATTTAAGCCTGAACATGATATCAGAGGCTGCCTTCCATTCAAAGGAGACAATCGTCTTATCTTGCTATCTACTCCTCTTAGCATTATGCAGTAGCAAGGAAGGTGCATCACAGCATAAGGGTAACACCTGAATAAAACGAGCTTTCTGCATAATGACACCCCCTTGTCCTTGGTAGGGTATTGCATATTTGAAGCCAACATATCAGCGCTAAAAATTAAAGCGGGTAACAAAAAAATGCCTCACCTTGTAGAGCAGATTTCACGCTACTGCTGCAAATTAGAGTATCCACGGGGACCTGCGACCGGCGCAGGGCAGCGTCGTCGTCGTCAGCTGCAACGACGGGGCCCGGCCGGCGTGGCCGGGACGGGCGTCGCTGCGGCCGAAGGCGGCGGCGGCCGCAGTGCAGGCGCGAGCAGAAGCCCCGGCGCTGCCGCTGGCTGTTGGTTTTACTGCTGCCGCCAATTACTGGGGAAAATAAAAACACCTTTGCAAAAAGGCAAAGCAGCAGCTCTCCCTTCGGGTTTTTGCTGTCATAGCCCTTTGTGGCAGCCTGATGTCCCCGGTCCCTTGGAAAAGGCAGCTGGCTGAGGAAGGGCTTTTGCTACCTGTAAACAAACAGCACGCACGGTGAGGGAAGCGACTGGGACAGCTCAGAAGCACCCAGGAGATTAATTCACATTTCCTTAGGAAAGGCTTATATAGAAGATTCCTCTGTTACAGACATACAAATACCCGGTTAATTTGTTTTTCTCTAAGAGACACATTTAGCGCGTGGTTTAGTTTGATCAAGAATCTGAATGTTTTCCATAACCTTATTCCATACGTAGCCCCTCCTGGTCCAAGTGAAGCTTTTTAGTTTGTCTGTTACTGTTAGTTCCTACGAGATGCTCTACTTTGTATTCTGTATACGTGCCCTAGTTTTAGCTGTATATATGCTTGGATTTATTGCTATATTCTCTGAGTTTGGTGTTTGGTGCTTTTGTAACTTAGCTGTAAGCCATGATTTTATTGCCATGTATTTTTACTGAGCACTGTAGGCAGTTAAAATAAACCCTACATGCTACTTCCTGTAGAGTATGTGGAAATCATGTATGTATATACACTTAAATACGTGTACACGTACAGAACATGTGTACATGTATTTGTATGTAAATAAAGAGAGTTTGCTAAATCTGTCACTTGCTTGTGGCCTATGCAATTTTTTTTAAAGGCTGCGTTTGTCCCTAGGGACACTGCAGCTCATCCCTGGGCGTTTCTCCCTCCGGAGGTTGTTCCGGAGGGAATCCCAGAGGAGGGGGGGCTGGCAGGAGACCCCTGGAGCCCGGCCGGTCGCAGCCCCTGCTCGAGCCCGCCGGGCGCAGGGGCCGGGACAGCCCCGGGGCCGGAGGCCGCACGAGGGCTCGGTCCCCCCGCCACGGAGAGGGGTCTGCTCGCGCTCGAGGGCAGGTTCCCGTGTCGGGCCCATCGCTTCTCGGCCACCACCGAGCAGAGTCCGGCCCCTCCTCCGGGCAGACGGACCTCGCTCGGGAAGCTCTTGGGCTGCCCCCGCCGCGGGAGGGCCCCCCGAGGGGGCCTTGGGGAGAGCGCCGGGCAGGGCCCCCGTCTCCCTGCCGCACGCCGGCAGCGCTCCCCTCTCCCTGCCGCCCCCGCGAGCGCGCGGCGCACGGCCGAGTGGCGCCGCGTACGGCGACGCTC
>JAYECN011270980.1:0-29789 GCA_035222435.1 Microcambeva ribeirae | reverse complement strand
ACAAACAAAGAAAGAAAGAAAGAAAGAAAGAAAGAAACAAAGAAAGAAAGAAAGAAAGAAAGAAAGAAAGAAGGGTCTTGGTATAATCTTACAACAGAAGGGGAAAACATTTTTCGCTCAACTCAGTTTGTCATTAACCTGATTTATCCATGAGATTAATAAACGTCATAAAAACTATGCATTCCAAAAAAAAAATAAAAAAAGGATGTATTTTGGTAAACCATTTGTCATGAATGAAAGAGTTACTTCAAGCAAAGGATTTAAAAAGGATTTAAACAGAGGAGCATGAATTTCATAGAATATGGATTCTATGTGTTTTGATTCTATAGAAGATTTATGTGCATGTTTATCTCTGATTGTATATGCATTTTCTCATATGGTTCATTGAAATAATGTCTGTATTCACTGTTTATATAATTTAGAACAAATGTAAATTTTGCTACACAAATGATTTTAAATATGAAGCAAAGAAGATGAAACTTCCAGTCTATCTGACTAAAATGTAGTAATCCAGATCAAGACATTCAAAAATAAAGCATAAGAAAACAAGGTAAAAATGCCTGTTTCACTAGCAAAAGACACTGATCATTCCTGCTAATTGTATGGTTAAAGATAAATAATTCTGGACAAATTCTGCATAATTTCACTGAGTTCCTATAGAGATAATGAAAGTTATCCAGTGGTCTGCTCACTGGTTGAAATTGCTACATAATGGATGGCTAAAAATAAAGTCAGTATGCTCTCATGTTAGGGTAGGCAAAGTAAAAGCTTGATAACAGAATATAAGAACCCTATTTAAGTTCTTCCAAGAAAAAAAAAATACTGTAGTGCCCATTAATGACACCACAAGTTTGTGATTATATTTTATATGGTGACATGCAGCAGAAAACAGCACTAGGCCACACAAGAAATCAGCTGTGTTTCTTCTGTTTCCCATGACGTTAAGATATGAGTGATAAATTAGTAAGTGTTTTCTGTCAGGTAGAAAGCCTAGGTACTAAAAGAATCTATCTTGTGATTCTATAGGTGATAGATCACTTCTGATACAAAACTGAAAAAAAAAAATTCTAAATTGTCTTTTTTTCCCAGAATGAATGTTTCAAAGTTCATAAAATTTTAGTAAACTCTATTAAAAAAAAAGCACTATTTCTCCTTTACTGCATTTTTGCTTACAGTAATTTCTTGGATTATGTTCACTGGGCTTGATCTAAGAGTTTGTTATATGTTATTATTTTGTTTTTATTAAAACTATTCAGTATTTCTCACTAATCAGTGTTGTTCCCAAACATAATCCCCAAAGTCTCTCAAGCAGCTTAAATATATATATATTTATGGTCTCAACAGATGTATCTAATTGGCCGTGGTTCTAAGCATTTTTAGTGATCTTTCTGAAGGAAATGTGCAATATATTTTCCACTCAATTTAATGGACATTGTTCCTGAACCCCTTAAAGAGCCTTTAAAATGGAAGCATTTGTAGATGATGTTTTATTTTCAGAAAGAGTTTCTTTATTCCTGGAGTATACTTGTGAATAGTTGACTGGCTAGTACATTAAAAGGCGTTTGAGAAGTAATGGAATATATACAGCACGTTGCTTTTTCAGAGGTGAAATCTGGAATATCTAAATAGATTTCAAGAGCCATTATAACTACTTGTAGTACCCTGCATTTGAAGTGCCAGCTAATTCAGCTTTTGACAGAGCAGCATCTAGAATGAAATGTGTAAGTGAAGTGCACTATGCCTTCAGATAGGAAAGATAAGCTGTCGATCTTAAAATTTCCTATTTTGTACACTTACATTTTACTATGCAAAGTAAGTGCTATTCTTCTGGGTGCTGTGGGACTCATTCTACATGTTAATGACCTGGTCATCTGGCTTTACCCTCAGTGAATGTAGATTCAAGTCCTATATTAAACATTTTTCCTTTTAGTGAGTTACCTATGGAAATTTATTCTCAAAATTATTTTCTGAAATATATGGAATTTCAAAGCAACTGCAACCATAAAAAGACAGATGGTAAAAATTGTATGTGTGTCCTCCAATCCGTTTCAGACATGATGCAAACTGCCTTCTTACTGAAGTCAGACCAGGAAACTTTAATTTAATTAGGTTCTTATGACAATAATTATCATTATTAGTCTCCCTAGTAAATAATTTGACAAAACTACAAGAGGTACTTGTGTTTGCAAGAGAATAGTCAAATATATTAGCCAACAATATTACCATATCCTAAAGTCGAAAGCACTGTACATATTAAGACATTAGTATTATTCAACATGGTATTTTTCAAACTGACAGTCATTTCTTTGGTATAAAATTGTCAAGAAAATGGAAAACTGACTTTACTTATTGGGGAAGAAAAGTAATAGACCAAATTAATATTATTTCAGTCAGATCTCTGAGGCCCAAAATCACAGGTCTTCACAAGGAGTTATAACATTTAATGCTTTTCAGTATATTTTGTAATATTCTCACTTAAAATCCAAAAGAAGTGCTAATACATAGATTTAGCTGAAAGGAGATTTTATGCTAATTTATCTTTAAACATTGTTTTGAAATCTCTTTAAGCTACCTTCTTTCTTTTATAGAATGGTGAATTTTGCAAAAACGGAATACATGTGTATGCTTCCCAGAACTGTTCTGAATAGTGAACATGATCAACTCAGCTTGCCACAAACACACAGCTAAAGGGTCGACCACTGATAAGGAGGGGGGAATTCTTCTCAGAAAATGGAATCATCCCCTAGTGAATCAGATATATCCATGTGGACTCTGGACCAAGCTTGAAATGTTTAGCCTCATAGACTGAGTACAAGTCAGGGATCTCACTACATACATAGTTGGCACAGGACCTCTATTCTCTGTAAATGTTGTTATTTCTTTGAGTCAGCGTACTCATGCAAGACAAAAGTGATGTCCAGATGTCATGCATCAGGATCACGGAAGGGAAAAAAAAAAAAAAAAAAAGAAAATTCTTTGAAGAGAAGAGTCCCAGACTTTACAAAAAAGAACCTGTAAACAAACGTCCGTGCACACATGCTTAGTACTGTTTATATGAGTTGGTGCATTTACTGATGTCAGCTAGCATGTTTAGTCTATAGGTGTTAAGAATATAAGCAGGGTCATGTCTGATTGCAGGAGCATTTCAATTAACATTCATTAAAGATGGAATGTGTTGCAGTAAACCACAAGAGAAGAGCAGGATTTTGGGTGTTTAGAATGTGTGAATTCATGCTTTAAAAAGTTATATCCTGTGTTTATCTGCTTTTTTTCAAACACTAAATAAGGTTTTATATGGTGTGGTCATATAAAGCTATGTAATGACTGTTATTCTTTTTATTCTCATTTTAATTGCCCACAGCAAACATTTATCTGGAAACACCTCAGAAAGAACCTGGAGTGCCTACAATATCTGGACTTTTTTGGATCAAAAAGAAAAAATTGAGGGGAAAAGATCTGTTTGAAGACTGACTTTTGTTGCCGACTGAGTGACTGAGTTTGGGTGGGATAGGTGAATTTTGTAAAAAACTCTGTCAAAGTTTAGAGTTGATACTTCTTTGAAGAAAACATCTATTAGGCTTCTCTTTCCATCAGCAACATTACCTGTCTCAGTCAATAATCTAATAGAGGAAAAAAAGATCAATTTTCCACCCAAATCAACTCTGTCAGTTATAAAAGCCTTGCAGTACTAAGTAAAAGATGTGAAGAGTCATTAAATCTGCATTGACTTAGGTTCTACCTGAAAGACAACTTGTCAATACATTCCATATTTTAATTGCTATTGATGACCAAGAGCACTAATTTACATGCAGAGAGGAACCCAGAAACTTAGAGAAAAAAAAATGTATAACTAAGACTAGAGTTGTTATAATTAAAGCTTATTCCAAAAATCCTATTACAGTTTGCTTAAAGTTATGTAAACATATTGTACGCTTTTTTCCATAAAAAGAAATGAGTGTATGTAAAGAGTGGAACATAAGGAATCCCTCTGTGTCTTTCTTGCTAAGCCATACAGAAACTAAAAAAGTTGTGTGTTAAAAGAGGCACTTACCAGGCTCAAAGAGGTTCTATTTCCTTGAGTATGTCAATCACTGATTGTTTATTGGAAGCTTCACCAAAAGACTACAGTTTCACCCTTAAGCCTCAGAGAACTTCTTTAAATGGTTTCCCTGTCCATTTTCTGGCCAGTATGAGCATTTAGAAATCATACATCTGCATGGATTTATTTTCTATTTACACATGTTTTCTTCATAAGAATCCAAAACTTGACTTATTCAAATCCCGCAGAACAATTGCCTTACCAGAGTGGAAAGGAGAGTGGCACAAAACCAAGTCTTTTGCTTTTCAAAATTATTGCAAGATTTAATATGGTTTAGCAACTGCATATTTTGGCAGTTCCTGCAAACACATTCTGCCTGTGAGAGGTTTGGTAAAACATGGCATATCATTTGTGGCATACTCATATCACAGTAGAGACAGGACTCCTGTACAAGGTTTAAGGACACTATTCAAACATATATATATATGCATATATATGTATATATATAAACACACATGTTTATATGGAATTTCAGTGTAGGAATTCCTCCTCGACGTATATATAACCTTTATCCATATAAAACAGATACTCATGTATATACCCAGACACTGCAGATACTACAACTGCATTCATTTTTTTTCAAAATCTGTGTTAAAGAAACAAAAGAAAATACAAGCTTCTCCCTGAATAGTGATAATCCCACAAGTATGGAAACATTTAGTAGATTCGTAATGAAAAAAATTAGCATTTCATGCTTCTATCATTTCATATCTGTAATGCAATCCATACTTACCTAAAAGTCTCCAGTTGTGATCTAAAATATTTTTGGATAGCAAGTTTTAAAAATGAAACCTAAAGCAAATGCCACACACCAAAAAGACAAAAACAGCTAAATTTAAACCACATTTATTCGAATATTTCTGCTGATGTGTGGTGTATAATGAATCCCATAAATCTGTGTGATGATGGTGTTTTATTAAGGAATATTGTTCATTATACGCAAGAGGTAACATAAACCTAAATTCATATCTCTAATCTCTGTTGGATAATCACAATAAACTGCTATTTTTCCCCCACACTTAGGAAGAAACCCCTTATTCAGAGAAGTGATATACTCATGTCCAGAATTCAGGGTACCAGGTCTCATGAGACATGGATTTGGTTCCAGATCCTCCACAGACTTCCTGCATGACCTTAAGTGAGTTATTTAGTCTGTCTGTAATTAGTGTTACTATCCCCATTTTATAAACATATGCAGTTTCCCATCTGTAAATAAGAATAAGACTACTCTTCTTCACTCCTTACTTTTAGAGTACCTAAACAGAAAATTTGATTTCTTGAAAATTATGATGATAGAATAGACATTTCTATGTGTATAAGCATATCTTTAAGATTCACTGATTTTAGACATCATAAGAATATGATCAAAACTGGGCAAGATCAAAACTTTTTTTTTTTAAGATTGAGATCTATACAATATATTAACCGAAGGTAGGTATCAACATGCACACAATTACATGAATCTATAAACACTGTTATCATTGCCTATGTTCCATTCAAAATTAAAATATCCAACTGATGCAGTAATCTGTGAAATAAATTGAAGGAGTCCCTGGGTGACATCCAGTTGCACTAGTTTAGGTGCTATAAACACTTAACTGATGAACTAGCCATGATAGACTCTTTATTTTCTGTGAGAAGAAGTGAGTCATCCTAGAGGGCAAGTTGCCTGATCTTAATGCAGATATCTCACTTTCAGACATATAATACTAGGTGAGATCAATTTTACTCCTAAAAAATCTTAAGTTGGAATAAACTTTGAATATTATAGATTTGCTTTCAAAGATCCTGTATACCCATGGGTATATATCCAAGACCATATGCATACATGACCACTGAAGTTTAAAAATATGGTCAGACAGAGTGTCTTTTTTCCCCACTTTTTGAGCCAGATTTACAAGTCAGGTTGACAAATGCACAAGGAAGCCAATGAATTGCACAAGGATCCAGGTCTTTCAACTGTTACACAGCAACATATCTATATAGATATCATCTTAACTCTTTAGACATATAATCCAGGATCAGTTTTGTAAAACAATAGGTGTGTCAGTTTGCTGGTTTTGTCACTGCCTTGCAGGTAGTTTGGCACCTCTCTAATCTAGAAATCTTTCCAAAATAGCTATTCAATTTTCCTACTCTGCTTATGTATGTAATGGAAAAAGATTTGGAAGGCAATAAAGAACATTCAGTGTAAGCTATTTAGTACTAGTTTGTCAGTGAATTAAATAAATTCTTCAATGACACTATCCAGTTTATTATGAATTGATACAAGTCTGGAAAATGAACGACCTTTGAATATCTCCAAACTTACAGCCCCACCTTGAACATCTGGCAGATAGTCACAGTAGAAATCTCAGCAGTCTAACAAGTATGATTCTAAGATCAGATGGATTAGCAGCTCATAAGGTTCTAATTGCTACAAAAACACCCTGTATCTCTTCTTTCAGATACATATTATATATTTTTTCCTATGGGAAACAGTCTATGTCAAGTTACCTGTGGACATCAAAACATCAGATAACAGAAGAAAGCCATGTAATTTCACCTCAGATCCATTATCTTATTGGAAATTGCATAACTCAGTTTAAGAAATACAGTTATGCTGATTTACAGCAGGCAATTTGCAGTGGCCCAAAGCTCTTGTTTGGTCTTTGTAAGTATTGTGTTTATGATAACACTTGTGATTTGTTTTACAAACATGAGAAGAACATACGCATTTTGATATTATCATGAGTGCATTTCATTGGCCTAATTGTAGCCTTTTGTGATGATCCTGAAGGCCCTGCATATGCATTATCACAAAAAAGGAGGTAAAAACAGGAAAGACAAGGGGAAAATAACATCTAGCACTTTTCAGTAGAAATAGATTATGAAATTAACTACTAAATAAGACTTTTTTAGGAGATGATGATAAAGGATTCTGGAAACAGGCTTATACTTGATTTCTTATGCTACAATTTAGCTCTTCATTTTTGATTAAATAAGACAAAGACTTAAGCACATCCATTCACAATTATGTTTGTTATGAATACCTTGGTGGATCGAGGTCATTCATACATGGAATTTGCATAAGGATTCGAGATTATCTGTAATGGGAAAATACTGAATCAACCAGAGAAAATGCCAACACATATATTTAGCCGCTTGTCTGTGTATGGATTAACAAGAGACAATTTGTAATGATTTTCACACACTATTTTTAGAAACATTATTCCACTAATTTACCATCTGTGTGATTTTTTTTATTTTGTTCCCTTTGGTAAACATTTCTGAGAAATAATCAGAGTGGTAAGAGCTTGAGAAATACTGCCTGGCGAATAAACTACCCCCATCCCTCCTAAGGCAGAAAAGATATCCAACTCTAGGAAAACCTAATTAACATGCACATGGATCTTAACATAAAAAGGGAGAGGGAAAACAGTTGAATTAATTAAAACAAACAAACCTTTGTGAGACTTGTCTGAGGAAAAGTCTGAATCAGCAGATAAGATTTTTGTGTTATGTATCTTTGCATTGTGGAAGATGGGAGGAAGGGCTACAAAATAGCTTTTGGTTCAGTTTCTCCTTTAGCACAAGATTTCCCTATTTTTAGGCTTTAATCCTTCAGATAGAACACATGAATACTTGAAGCCAATAAGGATCCAGGCATTGCTTACAATCAATATGTAAAAACACACACTGAAACTAGTGTTTAATCTGAAAATAGCGCTAATCTTTGCAGCAGGTTCCTCTGTACCAATCCCTCTGATGTATCTATCAGGTAGGGCAGTCCTGCAGATGGAGATGATTTTGCCCTATGCATACGCTCAGCACCTTTCATAGACTGGCTTCCATTTTTTAAGCCTAATGTTTGTACAACATTCCTTAATGTGAATTATAGTCTAATAATCTTCACGTTTCAAAACTTTCTGAGTTCCTCTCTTATTTGGAGATGTAAATCAATGTATATCAGGCTTCACTGGTTATGCAGGCTTCTATATCACAAATTTAATCTTCTTGATAATGGATTTTTTCCCAGAGTTTTTGCACCCATTTTTGGAACTCCCCTATAAACTTTAAAGATCTGGCAGAACACCAAATCAAAGGTGCTGCTTAATTCTGTTCATAGTTCAATGAAACCATTTTTCCTTGCAGATAAATAACTAGTACCTGAAAGATCTTTTCCAGAATATAGCAGTAATTTTAAGAGACTACAGTAGCATTGTACAACAGAGTACAGCTTTCAAAATTGCATTAAATTAATTGAAGAATTGATGTCAAGTCAAGCACACACTCTGAATGACTGACAGAATGACTGCAAAGTATATCCAGTCCAGTCCATGGCCAGTCCACCAAGGTAACAATTTTACTCAATCACATCATATTTGAGAATATATCCAAACAATAGAAATTTAGTAAGATTTTCTAAGTTTTCTTCTAATATGAGAAAAGCATGGAGAAAAATAAAATAAAATAATTCCTTTAAAAAATCCTATTCCATGAGAATGTTTGAGTTCGTTTACTATCTTATTTTATTTCAGTGGGGACTTTGGATGTTCAGCTATGAATGCTGTATTAAAGGGAAGTGTAAGTTGACTAGGATCCCAGAAAAAAAAAAACAAATTAAATTTTGCATTAGTACCCTAAGCTTTTTGGAGAAAAAAAAAAAATATATATATATATATATATAGTAAAATGCTTTGGCATTTCATTAAAAGTTTTTCAGAATATCTTAATTTGTCAGGTAGAGGATGCTCAGTTACAGGCTAGTTGTGCCTTTGATCAGGGAATCGATGAAACATTTTACTATACCTCTCTGTTTTCTGTCTTCACATGATTTGTACTAAACTTTACCTGTCTTTGTATTCTCCGTAACAATTCACATGGATTAAGCTAAACACATATGTAGTTGTTTGCAAATGAACTAGAAAAGGTACTCATGGAAGTATTTAAATACAGAAAGGAAGCCAAAGGTGAAAGAAAGCATAAATATTCTTATACATCTCCTCCATGACTCTTAATAAAATAAAATAAAATAAAATAAAATAAAATAAAATAAAATAAAATAAAATAAAATAAAATAAAATAAATGTGATTATTTTCAGCCCAAACAGAAACATTCCTGTGTGTTATGAACATTATGAGAGACAGAAAGAAGGGTCCGTTGAGCTCGTCTTGGTATTCATGTTTCTAGGTGCCTTCTGAATTATGAGGGCTATTTAGCCTGTCTCTTTCTTGAATTAAGAAGTTCTCTCATTAGTATTTTGAATGATACTGAAAAGCACAGCAAAGTAATTCTGGGAATTGTTGTAAACATAAACTCTATTTTTTTCTAGAAATGTTGTAAATATTTTTTCTATGTACAGAGACCCTCTTAATTACATAGCTACATGAAATATCGGGCTTGCTAAGAAGAGCAATTCTAGTGCATAATAAGGAGTTTAAAGATGCATAAGCACAAATTATATAAAAATGGCATTTTTATAGTCTTTGTAAAAGACTTCTTTTGCTTCTTTTAGACTTCTTTGGCAAGTCAGGCACTTTGTTTTTGTGTACACACATACGAAAAGAAAGATGATTTAGATGCTGTGAAATGCTTGTTAACTGCTGTGACCCAGATCATGTAAAATAGTATTTAATGTTCGTTGCAGCATCAGGTCTCACAAAGCTTTCATAGACTGAATCCATATACTTTAACAAGGTAAAACTGTTTCACTGATAAAAGAATGGTTTTATAAAATTCTCAATTAGATTTAACCTATGTGTCCTCTTCAGGACAATACTGTCTTTCCACTTGCAGTCAGAATTGCACAGGGTGGAAGAGATGGCTTTTATGCTTTATACAGGACATACTAAATGAAAGCCCCCTCTATTGCAATATAGAGAAAAATCTGGTGTTTCCCGTGGAGTGCAGCTGTGAAGTATTTCAGACACTTTCATCATATGCATGTGGCCAGCTCCTTACCTAACAACCGTTGAGGAACCTGCTGCAGAAGGAATAATTCATTTGTTTATGGACTGTGTGGACTGTGTGGAAAGCTATGATTATAACATCAGTGAGGCAACTCCAGGAAAAGCATCTGGTTTTGTGGCATGAATATCTGCACTATCTTCTTAAAAAGACAACCCACTTGCATCAATTTGCACTTAGGGTTTTAAAATGTCCCCTCATCTTCTTCCTAGTTTTGCTGATGCACTAATTAAAAAAAAAAAAAAAAAGAGAGAGAAAAGAGAGATACGGATTTTTTTTTTTTTTTTTTTTTTTTTTGGATGCCCACCAATAACAGCTAACAAAACCTCAAATGCCTGACAACATGTAGACTTTACCCAATTCTGTTCTACATTTCACTAATTCCTCACAGGTCCAGGCAGGCAGATGTAAGAGGTTTAGACAACACTATTAAACATCCCACAGAAATGTGGAATGACTTGCTGGGACTAGTATCTTTAGACTTCAGAGCCTAGAGCTATTGGAATAAGCAAGACAAAAAGTCGTCCATAACCTGTATTCAGGATATTGGAAAGAATGTTGGATAAATCAATTACAGTGATTTAGTGGAAATAAGGAAATAATTCTTTTAAAAAGAAATATTTAAATATTTTTCTTTGAAAAAAATTTCTTCTGAAATATTATTCCAAATACAAAGGAGAATAAATAAATAAATAAATAAATAACCTCAAGGAAGATATAACAAACTAAATTTAGCAAATGAAGTTGCTTATTCAGAGTTTGAAATACTTCTCTGACTACGTATGATTTTCCAGTAGCTATTCTAGTGTCTCCCAAGAGCTCCTCTTTCATTTAACCTGATTGCTGCTTTTGGTTTGGAGTTTATATATTTGATTTGATTTGTTTATCCTCCCGGTTGCAAAGTATGTACTGACCAAAGAAGACAGGAAAAACAACAACTCTGAGCAGAATACGTGTTTCTCATATTTCTGCAGTAAGGATTTTTTTGTTTGTCCTTGACATGCTTCAAAATCACTTGATGGCAAGAAAAACCCTACTCAGAGGTTCTCTGGGGAACTTTCAAAGTGAAAGCACAAGACATCTTTGTGTGCACCGAGAGTCAAGGTGGCCTCGCGAGGACCCGAGAGACAAGCTGTCGGATCAGTGACACTATTATTACAGCAGGATGTACTTTTAGCCAAGGCACTGTGTGCTATGTATTGAACCTGGGATTTTCTGACTCTGTGACATAAGCCTGCCATTGTCGTTACTCTACACAAGCAATCATCTTGCAGTTAGCTGGGGAGAAAAGGGAGGGAAAGGATCACTTGTAACTTGTAAGTACTGTCAAGAGGCAGCTGAAGAACTGAATAGATTAAAAGCCTGTTATCTCAAATGTAAGTCTACAGAAGAAAATCTGGGTTACATTTTTGGAAAGCCTGAAGCCTGACCTCCATTTTCATGCACACTTGCACTAGAGAAATGAATTATAGATACAGATATGAATGCATGCATCTTTGATGATCTAAAATTAAGATACATGAATAAAGGTGCAAGAGCAGATGTTCTAGGTACTAGCTGAACTTTTTTTTTTAAAAAAAAAGAGATAAGATATCTGAAAGCGTGACTTTTTCTTTCTAAATTCAAATAATTGGAAAACTAACACACTGAGTAAGACACTTTTCCACTCGTGATTGCTCCTTTTTTCTTCAAAGTGACTAGGATTTTACTACAACGTTTTAAAATATTATTGAAAACCGTTTGCAGCTTTATATTCAATGTCAGTTTATTTAGATATGTAACACAGATGGAATGAGGTTTCGTCCCTGTCTCTTGAGTGGGTTGTAGCAGTGTATAAGTCTTGGCCATTCTAGCTAACATTGTGCTCTGTAGGTTTATGTTCTGAAATCTGAAAACAAAATTCATCTGATTTTTTAAGCTTTTTTTTTCACTTTTTACTGGATATTTGCATAAAATGAATAGTTCAGTTCATGTTTTTATCTAGGGCACTACTGAATTACTTCTACTTGCAAGCCAAACTCCAGAAAAAAGTAGATTTAGGAAGGCCTTCATATGAAAGACTTGTATTTTCCCAAATTTTAGAATTCTAGAAATGTTGTTCAAATATGAACAAACTGAAGGCTGCAAAATCTGATTTACTTTTCAACTTATTGAATATGACTATTTTCAAAAATAAAAAAGCAGTTTGATTTGCATTGTGTCTTCCAATTTCCAGCTTCTTTAGTGTATTTTTCTTAGATCTTAAAATTAGCAGCTCGAGTATATTAACAAAATTTGAGAAATATATGTTAAAAGTTGGTACTTTTTTTGATTTGAATGCTGCCAGTAAATAAGTTTTATGACAAATATATGCCGTACTATGTGGGCCTAAGTCTTACAATATAAGTAGCTAAGTCTGGGTGTATTAAGCCGAAGTAAAAACTTTCAACTAAAAGAGGAAGAAGATGCTCCTTTGACCACTGGAAAAAATATGAGGGAAAACATGGCAAAAAAAAAAAAAAAAAAAAAAAAGGTAAATATTGAAAAAGAATATAAAAGGAAGGTTTCCTCCGGGAAGCACAAAAAAAAAAAAAAAAAAAAAAAAAAAGAGAACTAGGAGTAAAAACAATAAGAACAATACTTTAGCATAAAGCTAGGCTGAACTTGAAAGGAGAGGTCTGAATTCATTTCGGAGGAAGAGAAGGCGGCTGTGAAGTATTCTGAAGGTGGTAAGACATTATCAATTTTACTTTTCCCATAATGTAGTAAAATGCAAAAAATAAGAAGAAAAGAAAAGAAAACTATCCTCAGTGGGTGGAAACAGTTTAAACTGCTCTCTGGTCTCTCAGATTGAATTTTAAAGAAATACATTCCTATGGATAAAAAAAAAAAAAATGGCTAATGGGTAAGATAGCAAGAACAGTCTCCCTGACCCTATTAAAATATGTGTCTATAGAGAGCAAGGATTGCTCTTACTTGCTGCTTACTTGTTTAAATAATGATTCCAAACTTAACCAGTTTAAAATGTTAGTTTCTGCACTAAGCTACGCAATTCCCAATCTAAGAGACTGAGTGCTACCACTTCCAGAAAAAGTTGTAGAAAGTTCATTAATTTGATTTTCTTTTAAAAGTGTGCAACTCTTCCTGCCTTATTACTCATGTTAAGCAGTAATGGTTACTCTTTTTTATCAAGAAGATGGATTTTATTTATGTCAACCTCAGCAGGTCTTTCATCATGTCATCATATTCTTGTAGCCAAGTCAGGAGGCTACTGTCTGCATGCATGGACAGCTAGGCAGGCAAAAAATTTCTTGGATGATCCCGCTTAGGGAGCAGTCATTAATAGGTTGCACTCTACCTGGACGCTGTTAATAATCAGCATATCAGAGGGGTACACCTTGGTACCTGTCTTGTGGAGAAGACAGAAGAGGAGAGTTTCATTAACTTTGCAGATAACACCAAACTTGGAGGGCCGTTTGACTTGCAGGAGCTCAGAGCTGTCATTCAGAGGGACCTAGAACTGCTGGAGCAATGGGCATTATGAAATTAAATGAAAAGTCCTGCACCTGAGAAGAAGAGACCCTCGCAATGATACAGGCTGAGGGCTGATGGCTGAGGAGCACCTCTGTGGAAAAGGACCTGAGCGTCCTGATATACAACAAGATGAAAGCAAGCCAGTGTTGTCCTGCCATCTTCCAGCATTTTCTGGGCTGTATTAGCAGGAGTACAGCTTATGGAATGAGGGAATGGATTATTCAAATCTACTTGAAGCTTGCAATACCACACCTGGAATACTGTGGGCCTCTCCATAGAAGAAAGACATTGATAAAGTACATCAATTCAACAGAGGCCTCAGGATCATCCAGATTTGGAGCGCTTGACTGTGAGGAGAGGCTGAGGGAGCTGGAGGAGACATAGCTTAGGCGTGACTGAACAGGAGCCTTCCGATAAGTACAAGGAGGATGTCAAGAAGAGGTCATCAGTCTCATCACGCAGCAGCAGAATGAGAGACCGCAAGTATAGACCAAACTGAGAGAAGTTCTGACTGGATGAACAGAGGAAAAGAACACACAAAGGAATATTTTTGATGGAATCAGGAAACTGACTGTAAAGCAATGCATATGAAGGACTTCTGTGATTTACCCTATCTGCGCTGTCTTAAGAAAATGAACTGGTTTTAGCTGTATATAGAAACCTAAGCTCTAAACTCATCTTCAAATGAAATCTCCAAGAATAACAGGACTGCATCGAGTAGTGTCCGTTAATAAATTATTAAGTGTACAAATATGTAATAGTCACTCATTAAACTATTTGATGATATAGTGGTGAGAAGATTATTAGCTATTGCATTTTATCTAAGAACATAGCTAGCTATTATTCATGGTATCACATATATATATAATATATATATATATATAATGCAAATATAATTAATTAATCAACAGTTGAACTGCATGCTGCATGTATAGAGATAGCTCATGACCTTATAGATTTTTGTATGGTTGGAATCATCCGTTTCAATTTCAAAGCCCTACCACAGCAATCTGTCTAAAGCCCCAATGTTAACATTGCTCACTATCACACTATAAATTGCTTCAGTGTGTCAGATACAAAAACAATGAAAGATATATTTAATAAAGCTGAAAGCAGGAGATAGTTAATGGAGATAGAAACATATATTCCCAGCATATAAGTGGGGATAACCCTTAAACATTTTCTTTCACTAGTATTTCACCTCATCATATCAAAAATAAACAACTGAGATACGCTGAGTGAAATTCATTGATCAAGTACTGTACCCATTTGTGCTTGCCTGTTTGCCAGTGTACCATCCATAGTTCCAAAGCATGTGGATGCATTGCTAATCATTAATGATGCTATAGAAGTGCTCAACTTTTCCAGGAATTTTCCAAACACTTGAGATGCAGATTCTCAGACACTAAGAGCTTCAAATGGTCAAAACAGATTATGTATGGAAATCAGATGGAAGACAGTCACTAAGGGACTGATGAAGGAGTGGAAGTAAGATGATTCAGACTGGAATCCAACAGATGAGGTATGGAGATAAGTGGGGGACACTAGTAGGTGCAGCATGCGTAGAGATTCCTAAATGACTTTTGCAGCACATCAGTAGCTGCAGTGCACTTTATATAATCAGGCATCATTATTCAGAAAGCATTTTAGTACCAAAACAACATGGCCAGGCAGTTCCAAAGGAAGAAAGTGAGAAAAAGCTGACCTTGAAATGGAGGAAATATTGCAATTGAAACAAGACCAAGGCAGTCTCAGTGCTTTAACAAAAAGGAAAAAAAAAAAAAAAAAAGCAAAATGAAGGTTTATAGTCCCTGGTAGATATTATAAAGACACTGACTGGATGGAAGAATCTACTTCTGCCTAGCAAGTGTAGGTCATAGGAGCCTGCAATGAGTAGGGGCAAGGGAGCTAGGAGCAAAAAAACAACAGAAACAAGATCCTCTGGTCAAGGCACAGCATAATGTCAAGGTACATCCAAGGGACTACAAAACAACCCAATATTCAGATTCCTCTACAGAGACACTTAAGATCTGATAAAAATTACACATATTTTATTTGTAGTACATGTGGAGTTAATACATCCCATAGTTGACCATAGTAGTCAAATATTAAGTGTCTGGTGAGACTATATCTATATTTGTGCTTTGAAGTGTCATTCTAAGCCAGATAATTTACTTACACACACTGTACACACTTCTTTTAGTAAGCAGCTGGAAAACAGACTGAACACTCCGGTTGTGGCTGGCTTGACTGACAAGTGGCAGATTCCCTTGAACAGTGTCACTGGAGTAGAAGCCATGCAATTTTTGTAGAACAAAGTGGCTGAAATTTATTTTTGGTTTGGTTTGGTTTTTGTTTTTTTCGTTCACCTGACTCAAGGAGTTCAGAGAACGACTAGGAACACTAACGAACAAAACAAAAATATAATCTTCCCATGGCCAAGACACATGTACCTTAGGCAGTAAAAATGAGAAGGAGCAAAGAGAGTAATTCAGAGATGGAAGATGACAAGACTGACCTGAGCATGCAGGTGAATCGGCCTCAGTTGCTCTGCTCAGCAACTTCAGGTGCCTTGTCACCTCCACTGTTAAAGTGACTGCCAGCAGCCATTCACATCAGCACCAACCAGTAGGAAATATGTGGTGCTACCCCAGGAAATTGTCACCTGCAAAGACTGTCCTTCCAAGCTTCAGTTACCTGCAATAGTTTCTCTGATTTAGAATGAGTTTCTAAAGGAAAGGAGGCCAAAGCCAATGCATGACAAAGGAGTCATGCCTTATCTTAGCCTCCATAAATCTCTTTAAAAGTAAAAGGCAAGGCAGATCCTGGAAGACTTTAAAGGAATAGGAAGATGAAGATGTTCAAAATCATTCCCAATAAATGCATCCAAATCTTGTCTGAAGAAGAGATCTTTTTCAGATTTGGCACCTTGTTAGAAAGACACTATTAACAAGAACGATGCAAGATCATCCCAGTGTAGATTTGGCAGACTAGTTATCAGATCTCAACTGCTTTCTAACTATTTGGGAATGTTTCCTCCCACCCTCTTTAACTCATATCTGTCTGCTGATTAAAATTTGTATTTGTTGTTCTGTTCCTTCTGGGTCAGTTATCCTAAAAAATATCATTCCTAAGAGTTTGTTTTTGCTTCAACATTGACATGTGCTGATGCATTTCAGCAGGCAAAGACAGTTTGGCACAATTGGTAGGAGAACCTGGAAATTGCTTAGCAGCTTAAGTGAAGGTCACATTTGGCTATCAACTGTGTGTCTGACATTGCTGATACAGGTCTAGACAAACTTATTATGTGCTTGTGTTCCAAATCTGAAGTCATAACATCTGTGCTCCTTATACATATTGCTTAGAGAGACTAGTCTAAAACTGATCCTTAAACAAACCTTTGTGTTTACGCCAGGATCATGCTTTGGGAATTAGTAAGACATATCTTTGAGACTATATGCTGGAAAATCCACCTTCACAATAGTATTTGCATTTTTATAAAGTTAGTCAGACTAATCATTTTATTCCTTTGAAAACTGTGGAACAAAATATGGATTTCAAACACAGCCCACAATGCACTCAGGCAGTTACACTGCAAAAGCCGCATTATTGTTCATTGCAGGGAATTAGGTGAATCCCTCCTACTGGAAAAAAAATACGCGATTGGAAAGTGTTGCATGTGGTGCCCCTTATGTGACTTCTGACAGAAGATAAAAATTCTAGAGTGAATTCCTTAATGCTATTGAAGATCTATATAAAATCCAGGCTATAAAAAACCCATAAACCTATGTTGCAACATAGCTTGCACAAAGAAAAACTTCTATATGAATATTTCATTTGGACCTAAATCTGCTGAACATCATCATCTCTGGCTGCAGTGCCCAAAACATCACAGTCTGCTTTTCTATCCCAGTGAGATTTCACTATGGGTTAGCCCTTAAACCAGTGCACAGCTACCTGGGACTGTATAAGCCTTTCCTTTCCATTTCAGTAGAAAGTTTATTCAAATTATTAGCTTCATGTCTCCCAGCACTTGGATTCCAAATGGCTTTGGAATTCACAGTCATGCTACGTATATGCAAGAGACTGAGTTACACCCTCACAGGGGTCAAGATTAGAGACATTCACTATCTTTAGCTATTTTGAGCAATTTATTAGTTGACACTCCACAGAACTTATGCAGATTAGCTAAAAGTTAAACCCAGCTACCTAAATGCTTTTCTGACTTTATGTTTACATATCTCTTAATAGCATGCATTTATTTTGATTTGTACTTGTTCAGAAATATGTAATGGAGAGAGATTTCTGTCTCTAGGTAGCCTTTACAAACATTAAATTAATCAAAACTGAAATCATACTTTCAGTAAAATTCCGTTCATACAATTCTGCCTTTTAAGGCATTGTAATAATCAAATTACTGCTCCATTCTAGCAAAAACAGTTACATTTTCAAATAGGTATGTAAGGGTTTAAATGTTTTACTCCCACGGACTTAAACAAGGATCAAGTAGCTAAACCCATACATAGCATTTTAAAAATATATTCCTTTTATCTTGAGGAACCATATGCAGGGATTCAACAATGTTGGGTACTAGATTTTATAACAAACACCATTAAAATCTCCTAGAATTTTCCAAGGCACATTTGACTACTACTTATGTTATTTTATCATAGTTTGGGGAGAGATCTGTAGTAACCTGGAAACTTAAAATAACCATAAGAAAACCAAATTACTTCTTTTACTTGGAATATAGGAGGGAGCACTAATGGCAACAGGTACTAGCAGTCAGCTGAAATTAGAGTTACCTCAGCTGTTTGCTTGCAACAAGAAGTACAGGAAAGTTTTATCAACTTGAGGTTGCAAAGGAAGGGACTTAAGAGTTCTAATCAATCTGTTCCTCCAGTGACTCTCTGTTTACTATGTTTATTTTCTGTCAGCTGAACTGTTGAGGAGTTTCAGAGAGCTTAAAATATTCTAAAAGCACTTCTGAATAGAAAAAAAAAGAAATCTGACAATGGCGGCAACCACTGCACACTAAACTTTGGTTGGGTGTAATACAACTGTCTGTGGCAAATTCTGAAATAGCACTTCTTTAAACTCATAGTCATGGTAGAAATGCATTTTGAATAAAACAGTCAACTATGGGACTAAACATTACTGCCTAAACCCACAAAAAGGGAAAGGCAAAGGGAAGACAGTTTCTGAACATCTTAAATCTTTCTCCAGCTACAGACTGCTCTCCAGAATGGTGAGTCAACCCGAAGCACACAAAAACACACAGACAGCTCTGTTCGCTCTTTCATCTGGCCACATTTATTCATAATATTGCAGGAAGAACATGCTTGTCTCAGACTAGCATGTTCAGTATATATGAGTCCATCTTACTTTAAGCTCAAGTCCCTGAAGAACTGAATAAGATTTTGGGAAAAGATATGTTTAAGGTGGCAGGAAAATAAAACAGACAGTCCTAATTATGAAGACCAGAGTAGCTGGACTGTGATGATCTGTTTCTGGGAAGAAATCATAAATGTTTAACCTTAGGCCAGGGAATGTATTGGACTGGCGCAGAACAGGGAGGGAGGGAAGTCTAGGAGTACCTGGCTCAGTAGACTTGGAAGCAACACAGCAATCTAGAGGATGGAGAGCAGAGAGTCTATTAATGGTCTCACAAAGTTCCCTTTCATTTTCCTTTCGGTTTGGCCAAGTTTTATCCCTAACTCTATGTTACCAAAAAAAGAGTGGCCTGGTTAGTCATCTTTAAAGCTCAGCTGAGTATCAGTTAGATGATTTTGGAAGCTTGAGAGCTCATTAGTTCTGAATGCTTGGTGGCCTTTCAACATTAATACATTGAATGTTATTAAGGAGAGCTAAATTAGGCTTTTGAGAAAGCTTAATTTGAGCTTAATATTTCTATGAACATAATACAAACACAAAAGATTTTTATGCTAGTTAGCCTGTGATAGTTCTGAACAATATAGCTTTATTTTAGCAGCCAGAAATATGCTCTCCCCTGATCTTCCTTTCTCATCTACTCAGCAACAACAATATTTACTCTTATTTAGTTTTGCAAAACTTTCTTTCTGATAGTGTAGATAAATATTTCCTTTCTTTGGCTTGTACAAAAAAAAAGATTACGTATATAATAAAGTAGAAATCTATATAAGTATCTACATAAGTAGAAGTATACATAACATTTATGAAATTAAAATTTGTAAATTTAACATAAAAAGCAATCAAGTTTCCATCACAATAAACTTAATCTACATCTTTTCTCCATTATGTTATGCAAGTTTGTTCTTTTAATGATTTTGATATTATGCCAGTTTTTGTTACAGTATTATTTTGTCACTTCAGCGGAGTTAATAGTTTGTCAATGCTGCTATTGTAAACCTCTATTTCTGCTGTTTTATAACTCAGTCATAAAAACTGGTTATAGGATGAAATCTGGCATCCAAGGTTTCTGTCTGCAATAGGAACAAATTTGTTTTCCTTTGTTTCCTTTAAATAGTTTTGAGTATTTTTAAGTTATAGAAAAGATAGAAGAGGTGCTTGTGATTTAAGCTTTTTATATTTTATAGAAAAGAAACCCTTTCTTGTTTAAGAAAAAGATAAATAATTTAATTACAGAAAATAATAATTTATCTTATAAAATCTAATTCCTTCAGAAAGTAAAGCAAATACTGTTTGGGCAAAGTAATTATTTTGTTATCTAGTATGTCTTCATAATTATATATTAGACAGTCCCATGACCACAGACAGCAAGCGTACAACGAAAGACTCTTTCGTGTATCTTTGTATCAGAAATACTTGAAAGTTCTCCAATGAGCAAAAGTAACACTAGCTCTGCATCTGCAGGATAAGGACCTAGGTATTCATTTTCTACCAGCCATAAAAGAAGAAAGTGCAGGTCATTGTAGATTCATTGAGATAAAGAAAGTTTCAAAGTCACTTGTAAATTTGAATCCTGACTCATGAAACAGATTTTTCCTGTCAATTTACCTCTGCTGCTAGAGAGAGAGTAAGGCTGAAATCCCTCAGAAACTTAGAAGATGAAAAATTTTAAGTATTACTATTGTAATACTATTGTAAGTATTACTATTGTAAGTTCACTGTAATGAGTTTGCATGTAAATCTCACTTTCTCCTATCAATGTTGTTAATATCTAAGCTATGCTGGTCACACTGGGAAACTGAGGCAAAACATGGATTGTTTTTTCAAAAACTCTATGATGCTAGATTATATATAGCAACAGGACATCTATTTTAAAGACTGACTTGCTCTCACAAACTAGTGTGTGTATATGTGTATACACACACCTGCACAAGTGCAGAAATGCTCTTTGTGGCCCAGGAAAAATATTTTTTTTAGATGCCAATAACTTTTTGTTGTTTAATTATCACAGTCTTACTCTTCACTGCAGGTTTGTAAGCATTTCTTTAGTAGGGTTTCCTCCAGACGCAGCTATTTTGTCTTTTTTTTGTTACATGGCAGTACTGCAAATTCCATTTTCGAGATTGTCACAAGGCATAAATTACTGGTGAGAAATAGGTTACATAGCATCAAACCTCTTAAGCACTTTGAAAAGGAGTCCTTCATCACAGGTTTTTTGAACTACTTCTCTGACAGTGTGGCTGCTAACAGCAGAAAGTGTGGATTATTGCTGGCAAGCCCACGATGAGGCACGCCTGACTGCAGTACACGGCAGGAAAGAAATGGCTGTAGACACGGCTGCAGATTAGCAGATAGCAGAGGTGGTGGATTTGGGAGGGAGGAAGGAGGTGGGAAGGCTCCTGAGCTGCCAGCAGTGATTCATTCGTGGAGCCTGAAGTGAATCACACTTGAGCTCCGCTCCTGCCATGTGAGCAAGCCAAAGGCTCCTGTCAGGAGACCAGCAGCATCCAGGCCTTGTTTTTGGAAACTTTTAACCGGCAGCATCCAGTCTGACACCGTTTTTTTGAGTCTGTCTAAGCTACAGTTTTAGCAGCCCCTCTGCTGCAATGAAGAAATCTATTAAAGGTGCTCTTTGCACTTACCTTCATTTTATTGACTCGAGTATATCCAATCAGGCATATACATTTACTGGTATTTCTCCAATCACATTGTTCTCAGTTGACTGTATAATAAGATTTAGTTTAGCAAATCATTTAGGCTATTACAAATGGTTCTCTTTTGCTCACTTAAAATTCTATGGCATATTCTTTTACACTGAAAGTGAGTTAAACCTCACAGGCATCAAGGTCTTTTTATGGAGTATCATGAGGAAGCGGTTATTCTGTTAGTGGACTTTGAGACTGAGTTAAATCTCCTACATGGAGTCTTAGCATGGAAGCTTGTTTTGCTAATCATCCATGACCTTGATTTTTACAGGTTTTAGAAAAATTGGGCTTTATACACGGTTTTCTAATCTGCTAGATTAATCATACAGACTTTAGGATTATTATGATATCCTCTTCTGTAACTAAAAATTAAGAATTTTATGTAATTGTTAAGTTACTGACACTCTCACAGGGCAATGTGGCTTTGAATTTCAAGTAAGAATTTTTATTTTATCTAACTCATAACCCTGTACCTCTGGTTGATGTGTATTTACATAATGAAAGTTTTTGCTGCAAAAATATTCTTTAAATTATACGAGGCCATCAGGCATTCAAATTGCAGTTAATATTTTTTTTTCTGTTTTAAAATTATTGCTGTATTTATTAAAAAATCTATCTTCTGGATCACTAATCTTCTCAATTATAAATCGTAATTATCTATATGAAGTTTTAAGAGATATCTCTTTTCTCTTTTTCTCTGTTTTCCAGTGTATAAAGCCTAACTTCTTTTCTAATTCATAACAATTTGGCAGAATTATACCCTCCCTATTTTGTTCAAAATTATAGCAACATAAGGATTTTAATAACCAATTTAGAACACATCAAATATAATATGGTCAAACTCACTGATGAGAAACCAGTGTAATACCTAGTGAACCACAATCTTAAGTCAAATTGTAAGAGTTATTTCTTACTCATCTTTAAAAAAAGAAGAGTTTGGAAATTCAAAGATCTATTAAGATATTTCTCTGATTTGCATATGCATAATTAATCCATAAGTTTCTTCTGTATGAGCAGTCATTGAGATCAAGAGTTAGACAGTTGTAACGAGTCACAAGAATACCTAAGTTTTTTTTTTTTTTAAATCATACTTTCTTCTGAATAAAAACATATCCCTTATGTCTTTCTCAGTGCTGGAAATAAAAGTCTCCTGGGGCTATAACAAAATACACTGAAAAGGGTTAGATAGTATAGTAAAATGAACCACTGGTCCAGTGTACTGTAAGAGCTAATTTTATTTTTCCCTCCAAACTCTTAATTCCAGTTGCTGGAGTTACAGATTGAATCTCCAGATCCTATCACTTGATGCAAAAATATTAAAGACTGCTTTGAGATTTTTGAGTACCATCATTTTTTTTTATGGCATTTCTACAAAAATATACTCTTTGGGCAATGCCTCTGGAAATTCAGTAATGTAAGACTATGTAACCACTTATACTATACCGTATAAGCAGTGGCAAAAAAAAACTTTCAATTTAAGAACAAACCCTTAATATAACCTCTTTATGCTGAACTACTTAGGTTTTTTTGCAATGCCTTAAATTCTATAATATACTGAAAAAACACTTCTGTAATGCATGGGGAAAATTGCTTTTCTTTCTTCCAATGCTTAGAGGTGTCAGGACTCTCCTGTTTGTTTATTGCCTCAAGCAGAAAATCCAGGGGAAACCCCTCTCAGACTCTGCAGAGGTAGTAGATGCTCCATGCGTACACAGCATGTCTTGTGTTGGTGCACCTGTCCCTGCTGGGAGTCCAGGCCTTGCCCCTGATGGACTCTTAAGTATGTTATTACCTACCACTACTGGGGTGTCTCATACGAGACCTGCCATTTACCCTCCTGTTCTAAATGGAAGTGTGTCCTTGTCATCTACTGGAAAGCATCTTGGGGAAGAGCATTGCAGAATCCAAAATGAGGTTGCCTACCTCACTTGTAGCTGAAGGAATCCTAGACTGAGGATTCTGGACTAGAAAGGTGACCTTGGAAAGGTCACTTAAGCTTCCATATTGCTGGAGACTCTCAGTCATTGTGTCTGTCCCTGGATATGGGTTTGCCACAAAGAGGAGGACAAAAGGGTATCAGAGATTGACTGACATACTTAGATGATCATGTGCAGGCTCTGATGAGTCTGCACATGAGTGAGAGCAAAGAAGGAATTCTCTTGAAATAATATATATGTGGTGTTTTAGGCTTCCTATTTATGGGTTCATTTCTCCTTGATTTATTCGTCTGTTTCCACTTTCCCAATTTTAAAGTTGTGCTGTGTTTTCCAGGAGTAAAAATCTGCTTATAAATACTCACACAGATCATGATTTTCCTATTAATCTTTCCTCTTAAACAAAGCAGATTACTCGTATTTGATTCTTCCCCTTGGCAGTGGTGTTGTGCTTAACTGATGTTAAGAAGAATCGTTTGACTCTCCAAAAGAAAAATAATAATGGTCTTATCAACCTTAGGGCTCAAGAAAGAGTACATGGCAAGCAGTACTGAAGCTTTTAACTTAGAAGGATTTTCTTCTTGTTTACATTATTTCATACTGATGATTCTAATAACCAATTAATAACACAGTTCTAGCAAATCTAATGAATACAAATGAAAATTTCCACAGTTTTTTGGCTGAACATGTAGTTATTTAATAAAAAACTTTCTGAGCCATAATATTTTCAGAGAATGGAAAAAAAAAAATTCTTTTTATTCATTTCTTGAAAAATTGGAGAGATAATCAGATCACATACAAAAAACATCCCAAAACCAACAAAATAAACAAAAATGAGTTTTACTGTTTTATTCCACAACATCATTAATAAAAGTTCATCTTTCCAGTGCAGCTGGTAAACATAATTTAGGCCTTTGAATATATTGTTTGTAAAAGGATTCCAAGGAAATCTGAGGCTGGAAAAGGCTCTCTGGTGTCAAATCAAGCTACTGGAAGTAATTACCCATCTATTACAAGTAATATGCAGTAAGAAACCACAAACAATGGACTCTTTAAATTTAAAATAACACATTATTTTAACAAAGAGTTTTATTGTTCATGTTTTAAAAAGCAAACTTTTTAATGTTCTTCTACTATTCTAAGAAGATAAAAGTGGCCTATACAAATACTAAAATCATAATCAAATTATTAAAAAGCCAAAGACACTACAAAGATAGAAATGAAATATTCATTTTAGGTTTACAGCTAATTTATGTATTCTTGTGAAAGCTAACGAGATGCCCTTACATAGAAAAATGGGAAAATAAGGAATGATCATGAAGAAGTTTTTTAGCCTATTCCTTTGGTCTCCATAACTTCCCCAAACCATCTAGGCCACATGGCCATAGCATATCCAAATAATACAGCAAATGTGTTTGTAATTTTTCTGGTGTCACTGTGTGGGATTTTTTTATTGGTTGTTTGTTTTGGATTTTGGGGGAAAGGGATGTAATTTCTAAGCCTTCAACTCATATTCTTACTGTCAATATAAGAAAATTTGAAGGGAACGGAGGTCATGTCTCTTTCCTCTTTTATCATGTTTTATTTGATATTATACAAAAAGCTACAGAACTATACTTACTTACTGAAGGATCAAAAAATAGTTTCAATTTTGAAATATAATCCCAGTAAGACTGCTTTATAATTTTTGAAACAAGTATGAAAAGAAATAATTAAAGGTTGGTATTTGTTCCCTTTGATATACAAAGCTATCATGCTTTAAAAAAAAAAAAAAAAAAAAAGTAACAACAGGATAACAGGATATGTGTAAGATGATTGCAGACCTCTATGCAATTTTGCTATCCTGGTTTAATCCTCATTGAAATAATTCATAAAAAATAGCTTTTCAGAAAATCTTTTAAAATGGCATGATTTTGCACAGCTCTGCCTATCTCAATTGTAACTGTGTGGTACAATCTGTTACAAATAGGAATTTGTAACATCACAGTTACCACCACAGTTCAGAACTGTGAAATGCAATCATTTGTGCTTGCTATGGCAAGCTAAACATAAGTGTCCAAATTACGGAAAAGCTCACAAGATACAAAGGAAGTTTGCATTTTATGCACAAACTCCACCTATCTAGCTCATGTTATGTGTAGGCAGGTTCTATATTTTGCCGGTTCAGTCACTAAAGAGGAATAATCATCTAACAAATGAAATCTTAAGCAAAATCTAAGTTCTTTATCCATCCTTAATGGAGTTATTTCATGATGTGTTAATATTACAAATTCTGTTAAAGAAAACAAAATAAAACTTCTCAACCCTAATACATAAGAACAATGGTGCTTACCAAATAATTCTAAAGAAATATATTGCTAGCTCTAAGCATTCAGAAATAATATGACCTAAGTGTTCAAACCTTTGTTCTAATTCAATAATAAAAGTAAAACTCTAACAATTATGATTTTGTAATGCATGGTGGGTTCCCATGCTGCTTTTCTATTTTATGTGCATACTCTGCTAATCCATCTGTCCTTCAGTAGTTGTAGTCTGGCACCAGCAGAATTATCTCCAAAAAGAATGTAAATTCCATAACACAGCTGCAAGCACAAAGGCACATGACTACTGTCAGACCACATGACAAATGTTCAAATTTTATGACTCTAATTTCTGCTTAAGTAGTTCTTACCTTTCATTTTTGTAGCCTGAAGAATGGGAGTGATTGTTTACCATTGCCAACCTGCATGATTTGGGGATTTGAGGGGGAAGAAAAGACTGAAGTTGCATGCCTTTCTTTTAAGTGCAGGCACTGACTTTGACACTCTTTTTTCTGTGATTGGCTATGTTACTTTGGCTGTGTAAACCTTTCTGTGAGGGAAGCTGAGAGCAGCATCATAAAAAAAACTTGAAAAATTGCTTTTTTAAAATGTGATACAAGGTGGGAGGGAAAAAAGAAAAAGAAAAAAAAAAAGTTTAAAGGCATTTAGTATTCATTTCCAGATAATAAAAATCTCAGTAATTAGAATTCCTAGGATCTGGAATAGGCAATTGCTGCTCCCAGTTAAAAGATCTGGTCTTTCGTATGCCAATGGGAAATATTTCAGTCACTTCTATGCTGTTTTTCCTCCTATGTAAATGTTTTTGAGGTGGGTACAGAAGACTTCCTGTTTGTCAGGAAACTCTTACGAGTCATTGAACTCCAGACCTCCATCTGTATTCTAGATCAGTCAGGAAAGGGTGTTGAGCTCAGCCTCCAGCACTCGGTTTGGTATGTTCATAACTAAGGACTGAAATGCAGCATGACTAACATGTATAGCTGTGCTTAGGACTTTAGTGCTTCCCGTGCCTGCAAAGCAAGGGGGAAGGGGCAATCAAAGATCTTAAAGAGTTGGATCAAGTAAGGACTCAGTTAAGTTGCCCACAGATAGATATCTAATTCCCTTTGAAATGCCATGAATTATATGAAACATCACATGGGGCTGGCAAACATGATGCAGAATTGTTGGGAGGTGCTTGGAGAACTGGATAACATAGAGCAATTTAAACAACATTAGATGCCTCTCTCTAGGCAACTGAATCAAGCCAGACCAATATTCTGAAGTCTTTCAGAGGCAATACACTTATATCACTCCTCGTGAGTGATTATAATACTACACTAGCTACCATTTTAGTTAGATCTTGCACTTTTGAAGAAAATCTCTCAGTCACCAAGCAGCTTCATCTACTGTGCAAAACATACTAGGAGCATGCTGAATGCATGAAACTGAATGATTCTGGATGAAACTAAGCCAAATGATGCGCTCCAGGAGGGAACTTTATGCAGCCAAAATGCTAATGAGTATTCACTCCATGAAGCAAGAATAGAACTAATCCTAAGGAAGAAATCTTGAAATAAATAGAGATGAATATTGGTACCTTAGCAACATATCTTTCACTCTGCAGGTACAATGAAATTGAGAAACTGAGTTTTTTCACTATTTGCTAATGTAGGAATAATGTATCACTTCCTAAGGACTGTAAATAGAAGCAATATACTTCCTGAAAAAAAAGCTTAAGTGGTCTAATTTAAGTATTCCTGTGGAAGAGATGTAAGAATTTGCAAGAAGACTACTTTCTTCTAGAATACATTCTACAGATGAGGAAACTGTGAGGTTTCTATAATCTAGTTCTCTTAGAAATTTAGTAGGGGCCCTAACTAAGAGTATTCTAGAAAAAGCAGGTACGAGGGTCATAACACAGCAAAATTTTCAGAGTAATTAAGCAGAATGTAAACCATGCTGTTCATCAAACTGTATCATGGCAAACATATGAGTAAGACAGGAAGACATCTCCCTACAACAGAGTGCCTCTGAGCATGGCTAAAAAGCCACACATCAGCGCATACCAGCACACACACACACTCTTCCAGAGTTAAGGAAACGTGTACTTCATGGACATGCTGAGAAATAATCCAGTGCAACCTAGTTTTGGACATCAGTGTCAATGAGAAGATTTCAGTGCCCTTATGGAGGATCAGTGCCCTCTGGATCAGGTCTCAACTTCTTTTAAGCAGATGTGAACACTGTTATGTGTGGAAAAATGTTAATTATGCACAGATTCACAAAAAAAAAAGAATTTGGAGAATGAGGTGATTTTGTCTGTGACATTTGATCCCAAGGATCCAAAGTATAAAAGATAAATTAATTAGCTGGTTTAATTGCTGTCCATATCTATCCTTATTTCTCTTTTACCTCAGAGTCTAATGCCAGGGTATTTTGTCACTTCTCTGCTATGGAAGAGACTCAAGCAGCTGGCTGTGACTCATGTTGCATTAAGCTCTGAAGGGAATCACAACTACTGGGAAAAGTTTACACATGCTGTTTGAACCAGCTCTAAAACTTGCATTTGTGCTGCATTGCATTTGCTCATCAGATTAAACACTCTCGTGGAAAAAAATAATTTTTTCTGTGTTATGAATGGCATATGTATCCAATTATTTTAAAACACAGATGTTACTGTTCTAAATATGTGTCTGGATGATATATTAAAGTCATGAGAAATGGCATGTATCTCGAAGATTCACTTTTTATGATCTGACAGCTCTCTAGAACATTTTCTCCAGGGTCTGGACCCATGATTTACTAAGAGGTTTTATGAATGTATTGCAATATTGATCCAATTTTTAGTTTTTGAACTCTTTCATCTTTTATGTTCCACAGTTCTGAGTTTCACAATGTATAATATACACTAATTTTGAAAAAACTCTTCTGTGTCCTGACCTTTGTAAACTAAAGAAACTAAAATATTTCGATTTCCCACGATGGTGTTACTATCTATCCAGTTCCAATTTCTAATCCAAGCTCCTAATATACAATATCCTAACTGCATCCAAGCACCTCTGACTGATTTTGTAACCCTTTGACTATTAAAACAAAATTTAAGAGACAATTGGGTAAGATATGTGAATCAAATCAAAAGTGTTGATCTTCACTTATACTTAGGCTTTTTTTTACCAAATATTTTAATATGTCAGTTGAACATTGCTCAGGGAGAAGTGTCTCTATTTGTAAAACTGTCTTCTACAGTTTGATATCTGCAGCTTTTCCTCTGAAGAACTGGACAAGCCTGACTTTAAGAAAGGAGAAGAAATATAACTATATTTCAAAGGGCCTTTAACTATACTAACAGGCTAGTAATTTCAAAATTATGTATTCTTACCCTACCAGTTGATGCATCATCTTATTACAGCTCATTTTATTATAGCTGATTATGAATGCTCACTCGCCCTCAGGATTTTAAAAATGTAGATTTAGGCACTGTGGTTCCTATTTATGCCTAACAGCAGCTAAAGAAAACTACATGAGTAGCTTTCCACTTTGCAACAGAGAAGATAGCTTATTGTCTGTCTCCTAAGAGCATATATCTACAATATTTAATAACAGTGTGAGTAGTGTAGTCACAAAATGATAGCACAAAACCACAAAAATTTATGTTAAAAGTCTTTGAGGAGAGAAATCTTACATTAGCCTTAGTGCAATCTTGGAGATTATTCAGAGAATTCAAAATTTAACACAAATATACTTAATGATGTAACCATCAGAAGTCTATCAGTTCACTGTAAGCAGATATGATGTATTTTATAAGTCACTTGGGATTTCCTCTTGAAAGAAAGAAAGAAAGAAAGAAAGAAAGAAAGAAAGAAAGAAAGAAAGAAAGAAAGAAAGAAAGAAAGAAAG